>NW_020769377.1:469863-484162 GCF_900518735.1 Pseudonaja textilis
ATTCTATTCTATTCTATTCTATTCTATTCTATTCTATTCTATTCTATTCTATTCTATTCTATTCTATTCTTTTTTGTTCTATTCTATTCAAACTATACCTTTGTCAGTAAATGGAGCAAGGATCATTTTTCTATTTAGAAGTTTAAGTGGTGGCAGGTCTGACAGCCATTCACTAATTTTTTGCCTAATCGGGCTACAGAAAAAGGCACAGTCATATTATATTGACATGAATCCAATATCTAATCTTCCAATATCTAATATCTAAGGGACTGCCATAAAGGAGTCAATCTATTTTCCTAAGAATCAGAAGTCAAGAAACAATGGAGGGAAACTAATCAAGGAGAGAAGCAACCTAGAACTAAGGAGAAATTTTCTAACAGTGAGAACAATTAATCAGTAGAACAACCTGCTTCCAGAAGTCGTGAATGCTCCAACACTGGAAGTTTTTAAGAAGAGACTGGACAGCCATTTGCCCGAAATGATATAAAGTTTTCCTGCCTTAGTAGGCTGCTATTTTGAGTCAAAATTTCAGGAAGGTTTGTGAAGCAGGCCTTAAAACGAGAGCAGGAAATTGGAAAAAGGAGACACCAAGAAACAGTGGAAGTCTGGAGGCCTTATCAGCTTTGGAAGCTGATCAGATCAAGGTGTGAGACGATGACTTCAAAGCAAGCAAAGATTAAAATACAGACAGCGGTTCCAGCCACGCTTTGCATGAATGTCGAAAGGTTTGCTCTCACAAGAGAATTCAAAGCTCCTTGGTGCGCTCATCTGCATTCATGACATGTCTGGCCAGACTGCCACAAGAGTTAAGAGCAGCAAGTACCAGGCTCTGCTTATTATTAGCTGATGGAGTAGACTATCTGAAGATCTGGGTGGGGGAAGACCCAGCTGGATCCTATTGTCCCTCAATACGCACTTTCCAAAAGAGAAACAAAGGGAAACCGCGTTCATGAGATCAAGCAATGTTCTGATCAGAGAGTCTTTGTTAAGGGGTGGGATATAAATGGCCGAAGGGCCCAGCTGTCCTCTTTCAAAGCTCATAGGGCTGATCCCCTAAAAAGATGGAAAGGGTTCAGAAAAATCAAGAACGGATTTAAAATACGCTAAGGTGCTCAACGGAGAGAGAAATAGAAGTCTTTTTTTTAGCAACAGGGAAACCATTTTGTAATTATTTGACTTTGGATGGAATGCAATGGTTGGAAACTGACCAAGGGGAGAAGCAAGCTAGAATTAAGGAGAAATTTCCTGACTTGTGGGAACAATTAACCAGTGGAAGGGTTTGTGGGGGCTCCATCACTGGAGGTTTTCAAGAAGGACTGGGCAGCCATTTGTCTGGAATGGTATACAGTCTCCTGCTTGAGCGGGGGGGGGGGGGGGGCTGGAAGAACCCCCAGGTCCCTTCCAATTTTTTTTTGGGTTTTTTTTTTTGACTTTGCAGAATAACCAAGCAATTGCTTTGATTCTGTCCACCATCCTATTAGCTTCCTTTGGAACATGCTTTGAATGGGTCACCAGAAAGCCAGAGGGAAAAGCTCATTCAGGATAGGTTGCAATGAAGAGGATCTGTGGCAACCTTTCCTAACTTGCCACGCTCTCCAAAGCTGTAAAGGGGGTGTAAGCGCCACCGGTTGGAGAGTGCTAGCCTTGGATATTAGGAGTTGAGAACACCAGAACAGCTCTGAAGTTCTTTGAAAGCTAAAGATCCATCTAGTCCAGGGCTGTCAAACTCACAGCCCACAGGCCAGATGTTTCACCCGCTGGCCATGCCTGGTTTAGCGAAGGGGCAAAAAGTCATGAAACGTGACGATACGAGTTTGACACCCCTGATTAATCCATCATTCTGACCCCACAACGCAAAATTCTCCATCCCCAAATGCTGAGTGCCATGAGGCTCAGCGTGAATCAAGAACTCCACTTCCAACATACACTAATTGCGATCTGTGGGGACAGGATATCACATTCCTGTCCATTCCTGAGGATGGACATATAAGGAACTGTGGCATAGGGAAGCCCATCTATGCAGTCTTTTCCATTTCTGACAGAACTGATCGTAAAACAACCTTTCAACTCATGAAGCATTCCTGGCTGGCTGTCGAGGAGCGGAAGAGGAGATCTGACGCAGCAGTTCAGTTGCTATGACCAGAAGAACATTCCACGCAAACCTTTCTCCAGATTGTGTCCCAGGTTACCAAGCCCAGCTGGCTGGATGTGTTTTCCACAGCCTGGGAAAGTGCTTCACTGGAGAATGTAATTTATGACACACCCTGAGAGGTGGGGGTAAACAGGGTCATAGGTGGGCAGTAAATTATATAGGGCACAGCCACACTGTACTTGGGAAAAGTGCCAACGTGCTGCTCCTAATAAATAATTGGATTTCTTTTGAAACTTGGCTCAAGGTTCATGACTTAATTAGGGCATCCATTGGAACCCTGACACACAGATATGCATGTATGTATGTATGTATGTATGTATGTATGGTATTCAGCTTTGTTCAGGTATTTTCCTATGTCATTATAGTTGTGCTTTTAAAGTTGTAGCAACGTTTTGGCAGAATCTCATCTGCCATCATCAAGCTTGTGTAGGGTTCGTCTGTACACAAGCCTGATGAGGGCAGATGAGATTCTGCCGAAACATCGCTACAACTTTAAAAGCACAACTATAATGACGTAGGAAAATACCGGAACAAAGCTGAATACCATACATATAGATACCCACGAAAACTTAAGAAAACATCTATATCTATATCTATATCACACACACACACACACAATTCTTTATTGGCCAAGTGCGACTGGACACACAAGGAATTTGTCTTGGTACAAATACTCTCTGTATACATAAAAGAAAAGATACATTCATCAAGAGTCAAGAATCATAAGGTTCCACATCTAATGCCATTCTCTGAGAACAGCAATTCAGACTCCTAAGAAAATATAAACATTGGTTAAAGCCCTTAATCAAGCCTTCTTCTGCTGTTGAGTAAGGACTCCATCCAGTAGAAGATGTTGTCCAATTGAGTTTGTCCTTTAGAGGATGAAATCAGGAAGTTTTCTTGGCACTATTACAGATGTGGTTTCCTACTGCCATCTGTCAGGAAGTTATTTTTTATTTCCTAATCTAGCTTAGAAGTCTGGTATTTTCAGTAATGTTTCATCCAAGTACAAATCAGATTTAGCGACACTTATTTCTGGAGATCACTCAATATTGGTTTGATGCTGCCACCTAGCTTGACTTGGAGGGTCCCTAAAATAAATCAAAGTATGTCTAGTATGTTTGATTTGATGATGAGAGCGATTAGGGGTGACATTATAGCAGTGTTTCAATATCTAAGGGGCCGCCTCAAAGAAGAGGGGGTCAACCTATTCTCCAAAGCACCGGAAGATAGGAAAAGAATCAATGGAGGAAAACTAATCAAGGAGAGAAGCAACCTAGAACTAAGGAGAAATTTCCTGGGAGTTAGAACAATCCATCAGTGGAACGGCTTGTCTCCAGAAATTGTGGGTGCTCCATCACTGGAGGTTTTAAAGAAAACACTGAATATTAGTCTGGAATAGAAATAGCACTTAAACTTATATATCGCTTCACAGTGCTTTCCAGCCCTCTCTAAGTGGTTTACAGAGTCAGCGTATTTCCCCCAACAATCTGGGTCCACATTTTACTGACCTTGGAAGGATGGAAGGCTGAGTCAACCCTGAGCCGTTCTCTTGGAACGACCAGTGAGTTAGTCTGCAATGCTGCATTCACTCTTGGTTTAGGATCTCCTACTTGAGCAGGGGGTTGGACTAGAAGACCTCTAAGGCCCCTCCCAACTCTGTCATGCTGTTAAGCATGAGCTAGCTATGTAGCACTCCAGATGGTATCATCAGAAGCTCTCAAATTTCCGTGGTACCATTTCTTCCAACAGCCATATGAAGTGGGAAGTGAAATATAAGATCCATGGAGGTCTACAGGTTGGGAGAAGTTCACTGTAGACCTTCAAAGCAGAAGACAAGGTGGCATCAGGTATTTACCAGCGTGTCCTATTTACCACCAGTCCCTCTGTGTTACATCAGGTTTTCTGATGCAACGTCAGCAACAATCAACCTGTTTTGAACACCAAACAGCCTCATCTGTTTCTCTCTTAAAATATCCTCTGAACTCATCAGAATCTTCAGTTCTCAGATGGTGGAAAGAATTCTTCGCCCAGGAGATTCAGAGGGACAGAATCTGCATGCTAAGTAGCCACTCGGCAAACGCTGTATAAATGCATGGATCTGTTTTTGCTGCTCTTACGGTTCCGATTTTAGTTTATCAAAGCATAAAATACAAAAAGAAAATAAAAAAATGAAAATAAAGGTACAATGGGGGAGGGAAAGGGGCAGAAAAATCTAGGGTAGAAGGGGGAAAAAGCATTGACTTCTGACTCCTTTTGGTGCAGTAGAATAAGACAATAACACGAAACCTCAGCTTTTTACTTTTATATAATAATATATACTAGCCATTTCTATAACACCACGGTTCCAATTAAAAAAAGCTTTCAGGCTGTATTCAAAGAACAAAAGAGAGAAAAGAAAATCTTGACTTCCTTGAAATGAACATTAAAAATTAAAGATAAACAAAGCTTCTAAAGAAAAGATGTATGCGGGGATTATTATCATGACCTCTTTCTTACTGGCCTTGAGCTGAAATTTCTCCAGAGATTCATTTATTAAAAAACCCCTTTGTTAAAAAATAATAATAATTTAGACAAAGGTACTGATTTAAGAACAGCTTGGGAAGTAAGTTGTGAGGTGTGGATAATCAAACCAAATTATTGCTCAATGCCTATTTCACAGGAATGTTCCCAGACTGGCCGCTTGCCCACGGGAAAGACCAGATAAGGTTCATAGGCATTCGGACCTAATGTCAGGCCTGCCTCAAAACTCACGAAAGAAAACCCTTGTGCTTACATAACGACTTCAGACTAATTCACTGTTTGACCCCTTCCTCCCAACTGGGTCAGTTGCTCTCCAACATAAATAAAGCTTTTATCAGAGGGGATTTTAGGCAGTGTAATAGCAAACTCCAAGGGAAACTGAAAACACAGGCTATCTTCACGAGTGAAGGCAGATATACATATCCCAGGATAATATTGCAGGACCCAGTCTGGGTCAGTCACCGGCTCCAGAGGTTTTGTCTTCCAAGCTTGTTCCAAAGTTCCCTGAAAATGGGCTCCTCACAAGTCTGAAAGCTTGGAAGCAGAGGTGGTATTCAGCAGGTTCTGACCAGTTCTGGAGAACCGGAAGCGGAAATTTTGAGTCATTTGGAGAACCGGCCAATACCACCTCCGACTGGCCCTGCCTCCATCTATTCTCTGACTCCTGAGTCCCAGCTCATTGTCTGGGTCTTCTTTGGTTGCCCTGCACAGGAGAACGGAGCTGGAAAGCCGGTTAGAGGGGTGGGGAGGAATGGGGATTTTGCAGTATCCTTCCCCTGCCACGCCCACCAAGGTATGCCCACCAAGCCACACCCACAGAACCGGTAGTAAATATTTTTGGAATACCACCACTGAATTGAAGCATTAATGGAGAAAAAAAATGGGGATTTGGTACATTAGTGAGTTTTCAGACCAATAAACAAAGATGAAGATGTTAACAAACACAAGAAAATAGAGGATTGGAACTGATGAGTAAAGCAGGTTTTGAGATTGAAAAACAAATAAAACATCTAGCTATCACTATGACGAATACAAATTGTATCTCATTTCAAAACAACTACGTTAAGACATGGAATGAAGATTTTTTTTCTAAAAAAAAGAAAACCATGTTAAGATGGGCGAAACCACGAATACCATTGCTGGGGAGATAAAAATGAATGCCCTGCCTAGAACGATGTTTTTGTTCTGGTCAACACCTATATTGACAACTGATGCCCCATTTAAAGAGTGGCAAAAGCATATACTTATATTTATGCAGTAGGAGAAACGATGCATTAAATATAAAGTGTTGCAAGACATAAAGAAAAGAGAAAGGATTGGATTTACTTGATTTGAAATTGTGTTTTGCAGCTCGCTGTTTGGTTTGGATGAAAGAGGGGATAAATGCTGGGATATAGAAGGCTTTGGAAGATAGAAGAACATGACCTGACATTTGGGTGGCATGGATATTTGTGGTATGATAAAGTCAAGATTAATGTGGATTTTTAAAAATCATCATGCTAGATGTGCCATATGGAGAATATGGAATAGATAGGTTGTGCCCCAATACACTTCCGTGGTTCTTAGCAGATTTTATTTTCAAAGCTTTAACCAACTTCTTTTGTATATCCTTTAGGAAACCTTATCTAGGTCATTCTCTTGGCTTGCCATTTGTGTCTCTGCTTTAGCTGCTTCTTCTGTCTTATAATCCGTCCTTTTTTGCATTATCCAGTATTTCTGTTTCTAATATTTCCGGCAAAATTTGTTTCACACCTGTCATTCCTTCATTAACATCTTTAGGACATAATCTATTCATATCCACAGATATCATTACTGACATTGCTCACATTGTAGTTACTAATTTATGGGTCCATTCTTTGAAAATCTCCTGGATATTTCAAATGTTCACATTTTTGTTTCATTTTATAAATCCCCTCCTAACCAAAAACAAAAGTGAATTTATACTCCCCGCCTTTTCCTGTTCTGCCTAAAATCTTTAGTCCCCTCTAGTGTCCAATTTCTAAAACCATACATTCTAAATCTCTTTTAGACTTAAGACAGACAAAACAATTAGGTTCCCACAAAAAGCTGTATATTCTATACAATTATTTCCAAAATCTTATAGTAAAAGTCTTCAATATTCCAAATTTGTTAGATTCTGAATTTATTTATAACTTTTTTAGATCAAAATTTAGGGGTTTTTTTTCCTGTTTATTTCCAATTCTTTCCATCATTAAACTTATGATTAGTTTTTCTTTGGTTAAGAAAAGAAGGCAAACTCACAAGGTGGCTTTTCAAACTTGTTGTTTTGAAGAGATAATAAAGATAATAAATAGGCAATATCTGACAAAGATAACCAAGTGAAATTGTTCTGACCAAGGCTTTCTTAAACCGTAATTAAGCACACGCATAGTCCAAACAACTCTTGTTTTATTTCAGTGCTGGGAATTATGTTCATTCTTAGCTGGTAATGAGTCCCAAAAGTTCCTCGAGATAAGCACCCACCTTTATCTCCTTTGAATTGCTGCCAACAACTAAAGTGCTAAATTAACTGTAAAAAACCAACCAAAGTTACAAAGTCCACACAGACCTTCAAGGTTTAATCCGAACAGAGCGAATGACTTTGCTTCCTGCAAAGGTTCCTGTCCCTTTGCACTTCCTTTATCACTTATGGGAGGGGCAATCACCTCCCAGCCTTACTCCCGAGTTGCCCCTTTTGTCTCAGCTGCTCTTGCCTTCTGGCAGCTCTGCACACTCATGCACTGGGAAGAGGTTCCCCTTGTTCCTCTGCCTTGCTGCTGTCAGACTCTGGAGGCTCTGGAGTCAGCACCCCACTCCCAGATGGTCCTGGCTCCATCTCTGCATCAGATGCAGAACCCTCATCTCAGTCCTCCCCGGACTCCCAGACTGGTCCCTGTTCTTCCCCACTGTCCGATTCCGCTGCCGTCTGCACAGGCTGCCAGCAAACTACAACAGAAATCAGCAACCTTAGTGTCCTTTAAAAGGCTCTGCCATGGTTAAACTGGCCAATTCTTTGGTGTTTTCCATGGTTATCTGCTCTTTTGGAGACATATACTTAGTTCATCATGCTTCCCTTGCTTGTCCAAATTAGTATGTTTAGCATTTGCATCCTAAAACATAGTCAGCATATATCTTACAAGTCACCAGACCTTTGGCAAGGCAAAATCAACACCTTCAAATTAGATTGACCCCTAGGGACTTCACGAAATATCCAGATAGTTTTATTGAGAAGAAAATTAAAGACAAAGAAGATCAAACTAATGACAACAGGAAAAGCAACCATCCTTAGCATCGACAATGAAGTGGTGGGTTGCTTCTGCTTTTTAGGATCAACCATCAATAAAAATGGAACAGTCAAGAAACATGCAAAAAACAAGCACTTGTTAAGTGCAGCCATGAAGGCTTTGGAAAAAAATATTCAGATGTTGGAATGCCAAGATCAGAATTCTGCAGGCAAAAGGATTGAATTGGATTGGATTACGGTGGACTGTGGGTGGCCCGTATGGGGAAAAGGGGAGTTTACCTACATTGGTTTCCATGGGAAAACCTCAGAACTGACTTTGCTTCTGCTGTGCCTAAATGGATCTTTCCATAGTTTTATTTTTGTTAATCTTATAAAGTGACAGGAGTTTCTTTTGGGGGGGCAATGTGCCTTATGGGATGGTTGGCAGACACTTTATAAAACAAAGGTAAGAGTTTGAAGAAGCAGGATAGGAAGAGTTTTCATGCTTTTGAACTTTGCTGTTGGAGAAAAGTCCTGAGAATACCACAGACGGACAAGAAAAATGGTTCATCAAACCAACCAACCGAAAGTTCTCATTTGAGGCACAAATGACCTAATTCAAATTATCCCATTTTGGACATGTTGTCTGAAGATCCAGCTCTCTGTTGAAGCTTTAATGATGGGAAAGGTAGAAGGAAAAAGAAGAAGAGGATATCCAGAGCTGGACTCCATCCAGAGATAGATTCAGTTCTAGTGGCAATGAGTAGATCTTTGGAGGGCTTGAAAGAATAGGATAGGGACTGTTCATCGCGGAGATAATCTATCTACGTGGTTGCAAGGAGTTGAAAACAACAATGGTACATAATCCATCAATTTGTTGAGAAGAATAAAGAAATGGTTTGCGACTGTCTTCTCCCTCTCCTCCTTGCCCCCAACTTCTCAATCTAGGTCAGGGGTCAGCAACCTGCAGCTCTAGAGCCACATGTGGCTCTTTCATCCCTCTGCTGCGGCTCCCTGTCGCCGATTGGCTCCACAATTGATAGGGCTTTTGGTTAGGACAGGTAGAGGAAAAAGGACACTGCACTAGGTGGAGACTCTATGGTGGGAGAACCGGACTTCCAGTTGGCTCCAGAATTGAATGGGGGACTTCCAATTAGGACCTTTGTGGCTCTTTGAGTGTTTAAGGTTGCCAATGCAACTCAAAAATATTTATCTGGTCTTTTAGAGTTGCCACCAAAAAGCGAGTGGAAGAAGTAGTGCATTCCTTAAATGCTTCATAGATAATTGCTAGGTGACCGAAGCTTCTGGCACACAAGATTATTACTGGAGAGCATGATTGATGACTCTTGGCTATGGATGTATCCCGTTGGAGAATATACATCCAGGATGTAGGGGAAGACCAGGGTCAAGGGTGAAATGAATGATGTGTCTCAGAGTCGGCTACACCCAGGCAGCACCAGCATGTCTTCTCCTAATAAATCTTATTTAAACTGAGAGATGCGGCTAGAGATTTATGATTTAAATGGGCGTGGATGCCGGAGCCCTGACAGCTGATCCCTGATCTAGGCCTTAGTTCTGCCTGACTTCCCTGACTACTCCCTATTGAAACATTAACCAAATCTCGCCCCATTTAGTTTTTTTGAGGTAAGCCAAGGTCAGTCAAGGGCTCTCACCAAGAGTCCACCGAAATAGAATTGAACAAATTCACTTAGTATGAGAATTTGCCTATTTCAGCAGAAATTGGTCACGGGGTCTGCCCTTGGAACGGCCTCCTTCTCAGTGACAATCAATGCAGATATTATCTTGCAGTGATAGATCTTTGCCCATCCGACATAATAAATATAAACAGAAGTCTTCTCTTGAGTTACAAGAAGACTCACATGCAGGAATTAGTGTGGGAAAATTTAGGAATTAAGTCTCCTATTTGAAAAGCAGTTGCTACACTTTTCACCAGCGAGGAAACCTCCCAGTTATTAACCCTTGAGAACTGCATATGAAAACTTCACTTTTAAAAATCTGTCGCTTTGTTTAATCCGTTCAAAAAAGGCCAGCGCCCTTGACGGCACAAACAGTGTAAAAAAATAGGATCATAATTGGAACTGGAAGGAAAAGGGTAATTCAGAGCTTTGTAGATGACATCCTTTAAACGAAATGCATCTTTTTCTCAGGATTGCGCTCCTGTGACGTCAGGCTGGGAAACTCTGAGTTCTAGTCCTACCTTAGGCACAAAATCAGCTGGGTGACCTTGGGCCAATCACTTTCTCTCAGTCCAGGGAAGGAAGCAATGACAAAACCACTTCCGAAAAACTCTCCAAGAAAACTGCAGAGACTTGAGAATTGGACGCGATTGAATGGATAAAAATAAAACCTATGTTATTGCTGATTTGCAAGTTTTGATTCCTTTTGATTCCTCCTTCTTTTAATATGCAGTGCGTTTCTTCTTTTCCCCACCTGTTTTTTTTTTTAACTTGAATTTTCTTTCTGTATCAATTGATCCTCAAAATGAAGACATTTGAGCCCGAAGAGGAAGTAATCTATACGGAACTGTCCAAGGTCCTGTAGAATCTGCCTACTTGAATACTATTGATCCTTAGGTATTCTTTCATTTGGACATTCTTGATCAAGACTCAGGATTCTATTTAAAAATGGAACTTAGTAGGAACAAATTTAGATATCTTGCTGGCATGGATACATTGAAAATCTATATATGGATTAATACCAGCTGGCGCCAAATCCAATTAATGTCCCTCCCTTATAGATGTATAAAGAAAGTGTTCCTTATTGATATATACAGAAAGTTCCAAGAAATCCCAGAAAGTGCCAGTTTTTGTTTAGGCTATCTTGATTTGCCCATCCAAGAGTTTTTATAGGAGTAAATTTCTAGATCAGGAAATGGGCCTATCTCAAATCACTTTCAGTTCCAGATGAGTTACTTCTGGAAATCCTACAGAACACTGCTAGTGTCGAACCCCAAACAAGGGCAAAAAAAATCAAAGATGCAAGAACTACACAAATTTCAGCCACAGATCTTTAATCTTGGTCAGCTCTTGAAACTGGTGAGAGGGTCATAAATATGAGGACCAATTGTAAGTCCCTTTTTTTCAATGCTGTTGCAATTTTGAATGGTCACTGCATGAATGGTTCTAAGTCAAGGATTACCTCTACATGTTTCAATGTGTGTCAAGTGGGAGTTGCTAGCTGGACCTCTGATTTTTTTTGTCTTCTTGGAAGCCCTTGGCATCTTACCTGACTCACAAAGTTTGCATTTTCAAACAGGCCAGACAGCAAAGCTGTAGGGTGAGTCTGAAAATAGGCTTAATGTAACTTTAAGAAAAGTGCCCAAGGACCAGGAAAATGAAATAAAATGTCTATGCATTCTTGACCTGTCCACTTTGGTCCTCCTAGGTATAAAGCAGGGACATCTAAGCTTAGCAACTTGAAGACTTGTGGAAGACCCCCATAATTCACCAGCCAGCCATGTTGAACTTAGTTTGCTTGTGGCTACGTAGAGATTCTAGGCCGATTCCTCCTTTAACTCCTCCCCCAGGTTCTGCCACTCCTTCTCCTACCCTAAGTGACTAAGCAAGTTACATTAAAAATAAAACATCCAGGTAATAGAAATAAGATATCCAGAAATAATAACACCCCAACACACACACACCACCCAAATTGATTTATTCATCAAGCACCATAGGACAGGATAAGAAGTAGCAAATAGAAACTTATCAGAGGTCCAACCTAGAACTAAGGAGTAAACCATGGGGAACCATGGGGAATTCTGGGAGTTGCAGTCCACAAGTCTTAACGTTGCCAAAGTTGGACGGCCCTGATACCAGGTCTGAGTCAAACTTGACGCAAAGTGGGGCCTCCTATCCCAATTTGCAAATCAATGGAGCAGTCACAAGACTCAGCCCTCAGCTCAATTTCCGCCCCACCCCGGCATGAAATTCCATGCTTTAAGCTAAGGCTGAAAACCCCAAATTTAACTACAAAATTACCTGCCCGCTGTGATTCTGAATACATGTTGAATATCTCCTCTGATTGTCCAGGACTAAATCAATGAGCCCAAGTATTTTGGAAGGCAGCACAGCCTGCCGGTTAATTGTGCAGAGACACAGCAAGAAATCAGTTTGATTGGACCTTCGTGTGTGGATCTGATCTTTTGCACCTGACATCTAGTAGATTATGGAGGGCTAGAAGTTAAAAAAAAAAGTTTTCATAAATCAATCAAACCCTCTAGGGAATATAAGCATCCTAGTTGGACAACAATAGATTCTGCAAAATAATGGAGAGGAGAAGAAGCAAAAATAAACTATGTTCTCTATCTTTTCTATTAGATCTGCAGAATGATCTTTCACTCTTAATCTTTGTCCTTTTGGAGCTATTCCCCAGCTGAATCTTCTCAGAGTCAGTCAGAATTCTTCCACGTAGTAAAATGTGGTTCTTGGTGATACCACCTGTCTGCCAAATGTTTCTTTCTGGACAAGAGAGGATGTCCCGATGTGAATAACTGTAACTTCTAATCCAGTTTATTTTCCATTTTGTGGACAGTTGTTTTCTACACCGACAAAATTCTACCGGATTTTAAATGAGATCTCCGGATTTAGACTTGATACATGGCTAAAAGGTAGAAAATCTTTCAGACCAAATCTCAACTTTAAACCCAGGGATCTCATTAAAAATCTAGCGAGCCGTTTGGGGGTTGGAAAGATTTTCAGTGTCTTGGATTTTTCTTCTTCTTTGTTTTATTGCAAAATATAGCACACTCATAAGCAGGGCTTTCCTGAAATATTCTTTCTCTCTTGCAGCAGTTCCTGGACTGACCATGGAACCTGATGTTATAGTCTCATAGTCAGTCCAGGAAGTGCTATAAAGGAAGCAGTTTTACACTGTTGTGAGCCCAATGGCTATTTTTTTTTTGCTATGTTCTCAAACTAAGGTCAAAATAAAGGCCCCATTTTTTAAAAGTGAGTCACCCCTCCCTCATTAGCTGCTCCAAAAACAAAACCTGGAGAACCCCACAAATCAGATTCGAGCGATTTGTTTTACATTCCTAGCTTAGAATTTGTCCAAGAAATCATCGTATTCATCCTCTTTTAATGACCCTATAATCCCTTATAGGATGGAGTCTGGGCAACTGAATGGGACTGAGTGTTTACTGGCCGGATGCCCTTCCTATCACCAATGTGGAATTTTCTTTAGCAGGAATATTCTCAGTGTGCCCAGAAAGAGAAATACCTAGGATCGAACTCACAGCCTCTTGATTGCGAGGTGAAAACTCCACCTCTAGGCCACCGCACTACTCAGAATTTGTCCAAGCAATGCTTGGTGCAAATTTCAGTGGAGTAGTCTTGCACATTTTCAATAACCCTAGTGACACCCTACAATATTTCACCTAGATGCAGAATGGATATCTTAATATGGCCAACTCACTGCAGCCAATTCACTGCAGGATAACTCACTGCAGGACAATTCAACGATTCAAGTATTTAAAATAATTAAAACCTTATTGTAATTTCGGTCGTTCACATTTCATTTTGTCCTTCCTTTAACACCCCATTTTTAACAGTTCTATCCCACCATTGCTTTGATATTAATGTAACTCTTGTTCTACGGTGAATTGTCCTGCAGAAAGTTGTCCGTGGCAAGTTGGCTCCGGCGAGTTGGTCTTGGCAAGTTGGCAACGCAGATTTGGCTGCACTGAGTTGTCCTAGACCCACCTAGATGTTGGAAAGGAGGGAGAAGAGAGGCCTGTTCATCTAGGACTCTCCTCCGTTTGCTGTAGGACTTGAAAGCACAGCATGATGGCCTCTCATTTGATCCACTAAGAGCTCCCCCCAATCGCAGAGCAATGCTTGTGTGTCTTCTGTTCACCCAGTTTGTTTTACACTTGAGGAGGTCAGGAAATGATATTTCAAGGTGCTTTCGTGCAATTTGGAAATTCTGCAGCAATAACAGAATCTATTTTCAAATCGTCTCCTTTTCTCCTTCATTCTCATTTCACTTTCATTCATAACCTACAAGGGCACTAGGAGACACCAGTTAACTTACCTGGTCTTTTCTGTGGACAAATAAATAAATGAAAGCCAATATTTTATACAACCTTTAGTATTTGTAAAAAATCATTTTTCATTCTTCCTTCCTTCCTCCCTCCTTCCTTCCTTCCTTCCTTCCTTCCTTTCTTTCTTTCTTTCTTTCTTTCTTTCTTTCTTTCTTTCTTTCTTTCTTTCTTTCTTTCTTTCTTTCTTTCTCTCCTCCTTCCCACGGTGCCTCTCTCCTTCCTTCCTTCCTTCCTTCCTTCTTCCTTCCTTCCCTCCCTCCCTCCCTCCCTCCTTCCTTCCTTCCTTCCTTTCTTCCTTCCTTCCTTCCTTCCTTCCTCCCTTCCCTCCCTCCCTCCCTCC
>NW_020769377.1:497453-527317 GCF_900518735.1 Pseudonaja textilis
AGAGAGAGAGAGAGAGAGACCCAAGGAAAGGCCTGCAACCAAGCCACAGATCATTTATCTTCCTTAGGACGATGGTGACTGAGAGTGTTTTAGTCTGAGCCAGGGATGTTGCAGAGCGAAAACAGATCCTTGCAGCGAAGTGCCAACTGACAAAAGGGCTATAAATAATCACTTCCACCCGGGAAGAGTGGCTGTCATAACTGGGTGCTGGAGTGCTCCTGTCACACACTCAGAAATCAAAACCCCCTGCTCTTCATTTGCTAAAGTTGTCCGTGCCATTCCTCATTCTGAATCACCAGGGCGTTTTGGGCTGGTCAGAAATTCATAACCAGCAGGGGGGGGGGAAGGGCCTCTTCCACCCTCACACCAGCCCCCCTACCCTCCCTCCCCTCCCCCCCCAGCCCCTTCCCTTCTCCTTGCTGGATGGGCAACAAAGCACAGCTAAAGCTTTGCAAAGGATCCTAATAAACAAGCTTGTTTTCTTGCAGCACAGCCTGCTTGGCTGGTAAACAGGCTCTGGCCAATGGGGATGCATTGCCATAGGAGAAAGCAGAATTGGGGGGGTGGGGGGTGGCAGAGCAATTTTCAGATGTCCCCAAGGGTCCTGGAGCTGCATGTATTTCTTACGATTAAAGTTGCATCAGGTACCTTCAGAATCTACCTGAGACTTGGCACAGTTTCCTTCGACTGGGAGAAGGATTTTTCAGCCCCTGTTCTGACCCAAACCTTGTTCCAAGGAAACAAACACGAAACAGAGGTAACAGCAAAACCTATTAATGATTCTTCACGAATTCCGTTCCTTCCTGGTTAAAAGGCTGTTTCAAACTAATTGTCTCTGATAAGAACGAGCCTTGCCAAGGTGGTGCAAGGCTGCCAAGAACACCAGATAAAGTTGCCAAGAAATATTTCAAACACGAAGAGTCTCCAAACACCAACCAAGATATTCCGGACGTCCACAAGGCTTGAATGCAAAAACTTCTTTGCTTCCTGCAAAGAACTCCGGTTTCTCAGCTGGCTTTTTATCTCTTAAGGGAGGGCCCATTACCTTGCATCCTTACTCCCGAGTCGCCCGTGTTGCTGCAGCTGCTCTTTCCTTTGAGCAGCCCTGCGCGCGCACACGCCGGGCACAGGCTCCTCGGGGGCCTCTTCCTCACTGCTGCCAGCCTCCACAAGCTCTGGAGGCAGAACCCCACTATCCGATAGTCCTGGCCCCATCCCTGCATCGCGCGCAGGCCCCTCGTCTGAGTCCTCACTCTCCGAGACCTCAGCTGTCCAACACCTGCTGCTGTCGAACCACGACAGCCACAGTTGGCAGTGGGTGTCTTTCCACTGTTGTGAACAGAGGCTAAACGTGCCAAACCCAGTCTAAATATTTAGCTGCTCACCAGGCCATTATATCATCAATGATTGCAGTACAGGTCGTCCTCAACTTATGACCACATCTGAACCCTGAATTTCTGTCTGTTGTTAAGCGAGACATTTGTTCAGTTGGTTCTGCCTCATTATTACAACCATACTTGGTAAGGGAATCACTGCACTTGATAAGTTAGGAACACAGTCGTTAAACGAAGCTGGCTTCCCCATTGACTTGGCTTGTCCGAAAGTCGCCAAAGAGGACGTCAGGACACTGCGACAGTCGTAAATATGAGCCAGTTGCCAATTGCCTGAATTTTGATCACGGGACTGCAATTGTCTAAATTGGTCCATCAATCGCTTTACCATAAGGTAACAGGCAGCATCATATCATTCTGTAACTTGCACGAATGATGCAATTTGGATCCTTTGATGTCGTGGCATATCTGTGGTATTCCTTCTCTTTCCCTCAGAGTGCCATTGAGCACTAGCATAATTTTGTTTTTAATTAGTTAGTTTACTTTATTGTCCTTGCACCTCGTACAACAAAATCAAACACCATCTTCAGTGCACATCACGACCATGAAAATAAACACAAACACACATCCTTTCACATTCCACACATTGAATTGAAAAACCCCGACACCAAGGGGTGGGATCCGACCAGTGTAACTACTGGTTCGGTGATTTACGATTTGCACGTGCGCGTGAATCGTCATCGGGCGGGCGAGTGGGCTAAAACAGCAGCAAACACAGAACTGGTTCTATGTCTGCTGCTCTTCAGAGCAACTGGTTCTACAGAACTGGTAGAATCCCACCCCTGCCTGACACCGCACCAACACTGCACTATACAGCAGAATTCAACAGAGCTCCTGCCCTGGGATAGAAGCTCTTTTTCAACCTATTTGTCCTTGTTTTTATTACCCTGTACCATCTGCCAGATGGTAATAGTTCCAAAAAAAGGGTTCCCAGGATGAGATGGATCTTTGAGGATGTTTTCAACTTTCTTAAGGCAGCTGGAGCTATAAAGCTCTTCCATAAATGCCGTCTCCACGTCATTTTAAAACCACCCGAACATCTTTTTAATCTCTCTTTCCCTCTGCGGAGTTTTCCTGTCCCTTTATGGTAGCTGGCAAGAACCTTCTTCCTGCCAGTATTTTTTTTTTTGGGGGGGGGGAGCTTTTTGTCATCCATATCTCTGTCCAAGCACCTTGAGGTCAGCGGAGCCAGTTCCAATTGTGGCGGCTTTGAGCCGAGCAGCTCCAAGCGGAGAGGAACATCAAAATGCCTTTTGCACATGTGCACGGATGGCCCAGAAGATCTGCTCCTGGTTTGGCAGAACGGACTTGGTGATTGGCCTGGAGTCATGCAACTAGCTGTCATGACTAAGGAGGGGGTAGAATGCACGGTGTCCCTCTTTCCAGCCTGGCATCTTAACCATTAGGCCAAACTGGCTCTCTGTATATATTTAGAATAGAATAACAGAGTTGGAAGGGACCTTGGAGGTCTTCTAGTCCAACCCACTGCCTAGGAGCAAACCCTACACCACTTCAGGCAAATGGTTATCCAACCTCTTCTTAAAAACTTCCAGTGTTGGAGCATTTAAAACTTCTGGAGGCAAGTTGTTCCACTGGTTAATAATTCTCACTGTTCCTCCTTAGTTCTAAGTTGCTTCTCTCTTTGTTCTGTTTCCACCCATTGCTTCTTGTCCTACTCTTACGGGCTTTGGAGAATGATTCCCTCTTTTTGACTCCCTCTTTTTGGTGGCAGCCCCTGGGATATCGCAACACTGCTATCATGTCTCCCCTGGTCCTTCTTTTCATTAGACTACACATATCCAATTTCTGCAATCATTCTTCATAAGTTTCATATTTGAGGTGAGCAACTTGTACCCACACGCAATCCCAACCCCTTTGGGTAGCCCAGGGTACCAGAAGTGGTATTCAGCAGGTTCTGACCAGTTCTGGAGAACCGGTAGTGGAAATTTTGAGTAGTTCTGACCAGTTCTGGAGAACTGGCAAATACAACCTCTGACTGGCCCCATCTCTTCTCTGCTTCTCATTGAGTCCCCGTCTTCTTTTGTTGCCCTGCACAGGAGAACGGAGCTGGAAAGCAGGGAGGGAATGGAGATTTTGTAGAATTCTTCCCCTGCCATGCCCACCAAGCCATGCTCACAGAACCGGTAGTAAAAAAAATTTTGAATCCCACCACTGCAGAGCACACTTGTCAATATATCAGTCTCCTATAATGTTCAGGTGAAAAGCACAAGGAAATGTTGACATCTGCCTAAACTGGACAGGCTGCCCAAGATTCAATCTCTCTCACCTTCTGGTGTTGGCCAGGCCATAAAACTTCCTAAATCCATCAAGGAGAACCCAACTACTGCAAAATCCCTTCTCTACAAATGAAAACTGGTCTCCAAGCAAGTAACAACTTCAGCAACGTAATTAAATAAGCAGCCCAAACCATTTCTCCCTTTTATGGCTTCTTAAATACAACAAAGTGAAAGATTTATACCTTTGATGATCTGTAAATGGCTTTATCCTAAATTAGCCTTTTTGCATAACAAATCCAAGTTTTTTTTAAAACTGATGGATGTTGTAGATAAGGTTCCTATTTCTAAAATCAAATGCCTTAACACATTACTTTTATCCATTTTCCTCCACTTCCTTATTTTATCTTCTCCATGCCCCTTAAAATACAACTTTAGATTACTCTAAACTTTCTCCAAAGCCCCTGAAGGCAGGACAAGAAGCAGGGGTGGGATTCACATTTTTTAACAACCGGTTCTGTGGATGTGGCTTAGGTGATGGTCATGGCTTGGTGGTCATGTGACTGGCTGGGTGTGGCCAACTCAATATCACTCACATCGAGGCACACATCTCCTCCCCTGGCCTCTCATGACTGTGGGGATGCTGCAACAGTCATAAGTGTGAAAAATGGTCATAAGCCACTTTTTCAATGCCATTGTAACTTTGAATGGTCACTCCACACAAGCAAAGTACCAGCAAAGGAAGGGAAAAAAACTCCAGAGAAGTTCCTGAGACAGGAAGTCTATCCTGCCAAGAATGTAATAAGGGTTAACAGAGAGGCAGTTTCTGTAATTTTTTTTTTACAATTTTTTAAACTACCGATTCTATGGGCGTGGCTTAGTGGGCATGGCTTGATGGGCGTGGCAGGGGAAGGGTACTGCAAAATCTCCATTCCCTCTCCAACCCACTAACCTGCTTTCCAGCTCCGTTCTCTTGTGCAGGACAACCAAAGAAGAGCCAGCCGTTCATCTGGGACTCAGGAGGCAGAGCATAGATGGGGCGGCGCCTGTCAGAGGTGGGATTTGCCGGTTCTCTGAACTACTCAAAATTTCTGCTACCGGTTCTCTAGAACCGGTCAGAACCAGCTGAATACCACCTCTGCTCTTGCACCATTATAACTTTGAAACGTCACTAAGTTTGAGGGCTACGTGTATCCCTTTTTTGCTCTTTAATGGGGATGTGTGTGTGTGCACGCGTGTGTGTGTTCTGGAGCAAAAGACAAAAAAAGGAGTAGAAGCATATTATTTCATTTATTTCAGGCCATTCAGCTGGAAAATGAATCAGAGGAAAGAGTCCAGTTTCTCTAAACTGTCTATTAAACTGACAATTGTCTAAGTACAGAATAGCGGTGGAGGGTGGGGGGTGGGGGATTTGGATCGGGAAAGCTTCCAAGAGTAACAGTTCTTCTCCCCCAGGGGATGTTGTTGAAATGTCCCAGCCGCTTTTGGCAAATTCAACGTACAAGTATTCGCTTACGAAATCAAGAGGGGTCAGGGGACAAGCAACAACAACCAGGGACCAGGCAGAAACAGGGGATGGACAGAAAAGAGAAAAGGAGAAACTGGCTCCGACTGCCAAACTCTGCAACGTTTTTAATTGCGGTACAAAAATAACTTGACGTTTCTGAATTCTGTATCCCATTTATAGAGTTTTCCACGTCCTGCCCAGGTTTTCATTCATATTTTCGACTCAACCTCCCGGCAGATTCTGTTCCTTTTCCTCAATTACTTGCTTTGGAAATTTTCCTTGCCGGGGAATAAAAGAACCCCCCCCCCAAAACCAAAACCGGGAACAAAAGGTTGCAGGGCGAATATAATTGTAAGGGGAGGAGGTATTGTGGGCTTGAGTTGCAGTGGTGGAAGGGAATGCGGTACAGGTCGTCCTCAACTTACGACTTTAATTGAGCCCCACATTTCTATTGCTAAGTGAGACGTGTGCGAAGCAGATTTTGCCCGATTTTACAAATGTTTTTGCCACGTTTGTTAAGTGAATCACGTCAGTTCCTAAGTTGGTTGTTAAGGGAATCTGGCTTCTCCATTGACTTCGCTTGCCAGAAGGTCGCAAAAGGAGATCAAACGACCTCAGGATGCTGCAAACGGTCGTAAGTATGAGCCAGTTGCCAAGCGCCTGAATTCGGATCACGTGACCTTGGAGAAGATAGAAAGGGTACAGAGAAGAGCAACAAAGATGACCAAGGATCTGAAGGTTAAATTTTGGAGTGGGGGCATGGGAGCTGTCTTCCAATAGTTGAGCGGCTGTCACAGAGAAGAAGGGGCCGGCTTGTTCTCCAAAGCAACAGAGGGCAGGACAAGAAATAAAACAGGGAGGTTTGTTCAAAAGAGATCCGTCTTAGAGGTAAAGATAAATTTTTGGACAGTGAGAATAATTCATCAGTGGAGTAGCTTGTCTCCTGGAGGTGTGGGTGCTCCATCACCAGATGCTTTCAAGAAGAGCTATCTGTCAGAATTTGTGTAGGGCAGGGATGTCAAAATCAAGGCCCGGGGGCCAGATACTTCCCATGGGGTGCTTAGATTTGGCATGGGGGAATGCCCTGAAAACAGCGAAGGAGTGGCCTGCAGTGCCTCTGCCATGAGTGGCTCTCCCGAGCTCCGTTTTCACGGGCAGAGGGTTGTAGGAGGCTATCTTAGCCAGAAATGGAGCTCAGGAGCACATTTTCCCTGGTAGAGGGTTGTAGGAGGCTATCTCAACCAAAAAGAGAGCTCAGGAATCCGTATTCCCTGGCAGAGGGTTGCAGGAGGCTATTGCAGCCAGAAACAGACCTCGGGAGCCCATTTTCACTGGCAGAGGGTTGCAGGAGGCTATCGCAGCTGAAAAGAGAGCTTGGGAATCTGTTTTCCCTGGCAGAGGGTTGTAGGAGGCTATTGCAGCTGGAAACGGAGCTCGGGAGCCCGTTTTCCCTGACAGAGGGTTGCAGGAGGCTATCGCAGCTGAAAGCAAAGCTCGGGAATCCATTTTCCCTGACAGAGGGTTGCAGGAGGCTATCGCAGCCGAAAGCAGAGCTCGGGAATCCGTTTTCCCCGGCAGAGGGTTGCAGGAGGCTATCGCAGCTGGAAACGGAGCTCAGGAGCCCATTTTCCCTGGCAGAGGGTTGCAGGAGGTTATTGCAGCCAGAAATGGAGCTCGGGAGCCCATTTTCCCTGGCAGAGGGTTGCAGGAGGCTATTGTAGCTGAAAACGGAGCTCGGGAGCCCGTTTTCCCTGGCAGAGTGTTTGAGGTCCCAAGGGTGCCCCCAGCCTGAATGATATTGAGCTGGCCATGCCCAGCCTGGCCATGCCCAACCCAACCCCCAGAGCTCAAACGCCACCATGATGTGGCCCTCAATGAAATTGAGTTTGACACCCCTGGTGTAGGGTCTCCTGCTTGGTTGGAGGGTTGGACTAGATGACCTACAAGGTCCCTTCCAGCTCTGTTACTCTCCTATTTCATGGCACATCGTCAACCGAGCCCATCCAGCCTCTGTTGCACACAACGAAGAGGTTGCCAGGAAAGCACAAGCTCTCCCAAACCACCTTTTTCACACCCTGAAAAGAACGTGAGTTTTCAGCGTAAAACCATGAAGTCTTTGCACATTCAGGAAAAGCACTAGGTGTAATTCGCTCCTTCATCCCGACTCTCACCACGTCAGGGTGGCAGTGATGAAATGCAGGTGCCAGGCTTTGTCTTGTGAAATGTTGCAGGAAGGAATGAGACGCTGAGAGCTGCAAGGACGTGGAGTTGGAGAAATGCATTTTGTTGATTATTCACACCATTTCAGTTTTGCAGAGCCGCCCACTCACTGTGGAGCTTCTGCCATGAAGGAGCCGCAAAGCCATTCTGCTAAGAAACCCAATTAATGGAAGCTTTCAAATAAAAGCCTCCTTCCTCTTGTCTTTCATCTCATCCAAGGTTCTGCAGGCATCTCCCTGGATCTCCCCTTAAATGGGTATGTGACCACCAACTTGGAAGGGAGCAGGAAGAAGCGAAGCTGCCTAGGGAATGATAAGATAAAAGGAAGAGGATCCCACAATGGACTAATCGGCTGAGAAAGAAAATGAGAAAGGATTTCTACCCTAATTCATCAGGCAGTAAAAACAGAGGGTGGGAGATTTGTGCTTTCAAACTGGCAAGAGTTATCATCTTATGTTTCCTGTCTCATCTACTAGGGCATGGGTGGCCAACCTTTTGGACCTCAGGGACCACCAAACTCATAATTTTAAATCCCGTGGACCAGAGATCCTTGGGAAAATCCCCCCCCAAAAAAAGTCTGCAGGAAAATTCCCCACCCCATTTTCCTACCGATCGATTGTTCTTTATTTGGGATCGCAGGATACCATCTCCAGCTCCGTTCTCAGGGGGAGAGAGAGAGAGAGAGAGAGAGAGACTTTTGGCTTCATGCAAGGAAAGCAGCAGAAGCAGCAGAAGTCTTTCTTTCTCTCCCCCAAACTCCTCCAGAAATGAGTCTTTGTGAGACTTGTTGCGCTGGCGCAGCCTCTTGGAGCAGGAGGCCTTGCAGGGTCCCAAATACTCATTTTCTAGTGGAGTTTGGGGGAGAGAAAGAAAGACTTTTGCTGCTTTCCTTGCATGTGTTCCCATGTGCCACATGGGTAGTGCAGCCTTGGGCTCCCACGCAGCCTGGATTAATTGCTTTGGGGGTGACATTTCTCTGTGGACCACCAAAATTTTCTCGCGGACCACCAGTGGTTCCCGGCCCACTGGTTGGCAACCACTGGACTAAGGAGGTTGTTATTTCAATCAAATGATTTGCAGATATACTGCACTCCAGTTCCCATAATACCTGGGCAGTTTCAGCACACCTGGCGGGAGCAGGTAAGGAGAGGAGCATGAAGGGGAAAGGAATCCCAAGACTGGGATGTACATATTCTCAAACCGAGGTGGACAGTCTACAGCAGGGGTGTCAAACTCAAGGCATGTGGGCCAGATTCAGCCCACGGGGTGCTTAGATCTGGCCCGCGGGCCCAACCTGAGAAAAGCGAAGGATCGGCCCACGGTGCTTCTGTCACCCAAAACAGAGCTTGGGAGGGCTGCACGTAGCCCTTCTGATCTCCGTTTTCACTGGCAGAGGGCTTCAGGAGGATCCCCCAGCACTGCCCAGGCCACCACAGGTGCCCCCTGACACAAGTGACATCAAGCTGGCCAGGCCCATCTGGCTCTGCCAAGGTCAAGCACAACTCTGATGCAGCCCTCGATGAAATTAAGTTTGACACCCCTGGTCTACAGACAATTGCAAACATCCTCAAAACTCAGAATAACAGAGTTGGAAGGTACCTTGGAGGTCACCTAGACCAACCCCCTGCCCAAGCAGGAGACCCTATGCCATTCCAGACAAGTGCCTGCCCAGTTTCTTCTTCAAAACCACCAGTGTTGGAGCACCCACAACTTCTGAAGGCAGACTGTTCCAACTTCTGAAGGCAGATTGTTCTAACTGTCAGGAAAAATTTCTCCTACTTCTACCGTGTTTCTCATATAATAAGGCTGGGTCTTATTTTTTTTTGCACCCCGAAAAAATGGCTAGGCTGTCTTTTTGGGGGGTGACTTAATTCTCCCCCCCTTGCATCTTCGGGCGGGTGGGCAGCAATGGCTTGGATGTTGACCTCAGCGTTGGTGGGGCACTTCGTATCGGGGTCAACGCAGGCATCACCATATCCAGCTGTGCAACAAAAGTCCTTCCTAATGGCAAGCCCCACCACCACCATTCCCCCCATTTCACATGTTTTAATATAGGCCTTAATTTGCGGGGAGGGGATTAATTTCATTTTATGCCTATAAAACATGCTGGGACTTCCTATTGGAGGAGGCCATATTGTTGGAGAAACAGGGTAGTTTAGATTGCTTCTTTCCTTAGTTAGTTTCCAACCATTGCTTCTTGTCCTGCCTTCTGGTGGAGGAGGAGGAGGAGGAGGAAGAAGAAGAGGAGGAAGAAGAAGAAGAAGAAGGAGAAGGAGAAGAGGAATTTATTAAATTGTTTTCATAATGTAATGGAGGGGGCTGGTCGATGAACAATCTGACACCATGAAGGGGTCAAAGAGCTGAAGAGTTTTAAAGAACCCTGTTTTATTTTATGTCACTTTGGAAATGCTAAGTGAAATAGCGCTGATGAGAATACTGGACAACAATAATACCGTAACAATAACAATCATAACACAAAACTACAGCAGACCAATTCTACTGCTTTTCTAAGTGACCCGAGCATTTTATTACAATTTTTATTGGATGCCCTAACCTTTCGTGAGCTGCAGCTCACTTCATCAAACATTCAGACACTGCTCAGGAAAGGGTATGCCCTTTAATAAAAGTCGCTAGACAGAAAAATGCCCCTTGACTTCTCCTGAAAAGTGTTACAAATGTATGGAAAACAAATGAATAAGCAAGCAGCCTAGGCAATTCTGGGAGTTGAAGTCAAGCCATCGTCAAGGTGCCAAGGCTGAGAAGCTCTGATTTGACCTCTACACCAATCACCTCTCTGTTTCAGACTTGATGGCTTATGATTTACAAATTAACAGAACTTAGAACAGCTTTTATTGCCACACCTGCAATGGGCAGGCTCTTAGGAAGCTTGGGTACAGATTCACTTTGAATGTGCACTAATCAACATACATTGAAATGAAATTTCGTTGCATACAAGCTCTCAAAGGGTCACTACCTCCAATAGACGCTACATGAACACGACAAGATAAATAAACAAATAAAAATTATGCATATACCCACATATATTATATGTCTATGCCCCTGTTGGAGAGTGACTCTGAGGGAGAGGAGGAACAGCCACAGGGAGTGAAGGTGTGGCTCCGGAGGTTGGGGAGGAGGCTGGGGAAGGGCAGAGGCCGGCTGGGCAGTCAGAGGAAGACCCAGGCCCATCCCCTCTCCATCCTAGGGCACGCAGGGAGGAGAGATGTGGATAAGGGTGAGACGTGGTCTACTGGGGAGGAGAGGACCTTGATTCTCTTCATGGGCTGCAGCTGTAACAACTGGATAAGAGGACGGACATGCTTATGGGTGAATGCTGGAAACAAAGCATGGAAATATCTCTAGTTTATGGTTCCTCTCTGAGTTTGGCATCCTTCCCAATGTATGTTCTGATATCTGTGGACGTCTTCAAGCCCCTATCTTGCCTGGTTTGTGTTGTTTTTTTTACTCTTTATAATTAAATGGCATTTCCTCCTTCTTGTAACTGCTTGTGTGGGAGTTTTTTGTCTCCAGTCAAGGATATTTGGTGTTTGGAAGCAAAGTGAAGGAATGAAAGGGGTTTCACCTGTTGTTGTTTTTTTTACTGTGTTTATTTTGTATCCCACCCTGGGTCATCACATTATGTGACACAGACAGAGAAACAACACTAGTTCTGATGTATACATGTACATGGCGAGAAAAACAAATTTTGCGAGTTTACCAGACGGATGGCATAGGGAACAAAGCCGTTACAGAATCTGGTAGTAATAGCAACAGCACATAGACTTAAATACTGCTTCACAGTGCTTCCAGCCCTCTCTAAGCATTTTACAGAGTCAGCCTCTTGCCCCCAACAATCTGAGTCCTCATTTTACCCACCTCGGAAGGATGGAAGGCCGAGTCCACATTGTAATACTCAATCCAGCTTGTCAATGATAGAAAAAAGAACTGTCTAGTTTTTAAAAATTGAATCTGCAAAAGATTTTTTTTACAAGTTGCTTATCCACTTCTGTTTCAGAGGTCGCTTTCCCTCCATGCAACTGTGAGAAGTTTTATATCAAAATATATTTTGTTCTTTATACTGTTTCCCTCTTCCTTTAAAATATCAACAGAATCCACAATGGACTGAGAATTAGCATGTCCGCTAGATATTTGATAGTCAAGCTGAAATTAAGTTAATCAAATAAAAATCTTTTACCCAAACCCCCAAATAAGTTACCCACACCTAATCCACATATCAAAGGATAAGATCTGTAAACACAAATAGAATTAATTAAATTAAGTATCCTAGCGGAACTGCATGTTCACAAGAATAAACATCATACATGACATGCACACACCCCACAAATAAACCCCTCAAGTGTCACCCTAGATACTTCCATACCAGGACAAGCTCCCCTATAAAATCTGCTACTGTACCCCATTTCTCTAGAGCTGCCCCTAAAAGGCAAACTCTTTGCTTTTACGAATAAATGTTTCTTCTTTCCTCACCGCTGTCCCTTTTTTATTTATTCTTGTGCAACCCTGTCCCAAATTGGAACCCCAAATTATTCTCCTGACACAACTTAATTGGTTTGCATCCATTTGGAGAGACAGATATTTTAAAGAAATCTGTTTGTTTCGGGGGGGGGGAGGGAGAGAGGGAAGGATAGGGAGAGACAGAGACAGAGAGACAGAGAAAGAGAAAGGGAGAGGGGGGGAGGGAGTGAGTGGGAAGGAGGGAGAGAAAGGGAGAAAGAAAGGGAGAGAAAGAGAGAAAAAGGGAGAGAGTGGCGGGAGGGAGAGAAAGAGAGAAGGAGAGAAAGAGAAAGGGAGAGAAAGAGAGAGAGAGGGAGAGAAAGAAAGAGAGAGGGAGGGAGAAAAAGAAAGGAAGGAAGGAAGAAAGAGAGAGAGAGAAAGTGGGAGAGAAAGAGAGAGAGAAAGAAAGGGAGAGAGAGTGGAGACGGGAGAGAAAAAGAAAGAAAGGGAGAGGGCGAGAAAGAAATAGAGATAGAGATATAGAGAGGGAGAGAGAAAGAGAGACAGAGGGTGGGAGAGAGGGAGAGAAAGAGAAAGAGGGAGGGAGAGAGGGAGAGGGAGGGAGAGAGGAGGGGGCAACATGGCCTGTTGTGCATGGGTGGAGGGAAAGCTTGAGAAAGAGAACCTCTTCTGCCCATTCCGTTAAGCAAGCTTTACGCTTGAAAAAGTGCAGGTGTCAGACCCTGATTGGCACTGTGCAACAACAGCCTTGCTCAGCGTCAAAACCTTGGACTCCCCAACTGACCAGAAGTTTACAAAATCTTATAAATAGCACAGGGGAAGGCTGTGTAAACTAGCAGGAGTAAATCTAAATATTTAAAGTGTTAAACAAATGGGGCTCTAACACATTTTCAAAATCCATTATGCATCCCACACCGTAGCCTGTGACAGCTTGCATAAATACTGCAAAGGCAAGAGCGGGATGGCCGGCCGGCCGTTAGGTCCACGGCTCCAGGAGACACAAGGAGAAACAAGGCAGAGTTGACTTTCTTCTCCTATTCCATGAAGCCTGGGGTCAGTGGCTTATGGAAGCCATCTTTTACTTGGACGCTTCGAGGCTGCCACAATTAGTGCCTGGGAATTTGGGAGGGGGGATTTCTTAGTGAGGAGAAGAGTAGGCTGGGTTTTCACCCTCCCCAGATTCCGGAGGCTTTCCTCGGGCCTCTGGGAGGGTGAAAATGGCCTCCCCCGGGATCCGGAAACCCTCCGGAAGCCAGAAACAGGCCTGTTTCTAGATTTCTGGAACTTCTGGGAGGCCCATTTTTCACCATCCCAGGGCCTCTGCATGGGCCCTATACTTACCTGCATCCAAAACAGGCCCCGTGATGACTCCTGGGAGGGGCGGGGTGGGCGGGGCCAGCCTGTTGGTTCAACTACTGGTGAACTAGATGTAAATTTAACATTCAGTTCACCTGAACTGGTCCGAACGGGCTGAATCCCACCCCGGACTTGAGCAATCTTCTACTTCAGAGGTCCCCAACTCTTCTGGTCAGTGGACTGGCTCCTGTCCATGGCATGCTGAAAAGCAAGCCATGCAAACAAGCGAACTCCTACGTGCGGGATGTAGGAAGCACACAAAACCACATACCTCCTCCCGTCCATGGAAAAAGCTCTCTCCACGGAACCGGTCCTTGGTCCCCCAAAAGGTTGGAGGTTGCTATTCTAGTGCAACCCCCTACTCAAGGCACTATACAATCAGAGATCAACCCTGTTGTAGGTAGATCCACAAACTAATCAAGCTTCTCTTCCAGAAACAGCTAGGGGCGATGTGATAGCAGTGTTCCAGTATCTCAGGGGCTGCCCCAAAGAAGAGGGAGTCAAGCTATTCTCCAAAGCACCTGAAGGCAGGACAAGAAACAATAGGTGAAAACTAATCAAGGAGAGAAGCAACTTAGAACTAAGGAGAAATTTCCTGACAGGGTGGACAATTAATCAGTGGAACAACTTGCCTCCTGAGGTTGTAAATGCTCCAACTCCGGAAGTTTTCAAGAAGAGATTTTTATTAATTAATTAATTAATTTTATTTGTCAAGCATCTATTAGATAGCAGATATAATTAGAACATGATTAGGATTACATGAAATGGGTATGAATAAAAGGGGACATTAGGACAGGGACGGTAGGCACGTTGGTGCGTTTATGCACAGTCCTTACAGACCTCTTAGGACAGGGTGAGGTCAACAGTAGACAGTCTAAGGTTAAAGGATAACTATTTGTCTGAAGTGGTGTAGGGTTTCCTGCCTACCCAGAGGGTTGGACTAGAAGATCTCCAAGGTCCCGTCCAATTCTGTTATTCTAATTCTAAAGCAGGAATTGTACCTCTTGTATAGGTTTTTTTTTTGTCTAGACTCTAGAGTAATCATTTGGCCTAGGTTAAGGGTGATGGATGGATTTCATTGTGTTGATTTGTATGTTTTATAGCAGGGCTCTCCAAACCTGACAACTTTAAGATTTGTGGACTTCAACTCCCAGAATTTCCCAGCCAGCTTTGTGGATTTCAACTCCCAGAATTTCCAAGCCAGCTTTGTAGATTTCAACTCCCAGAATTTCCCAGCCAGCTTTGTGGATTTCAACTCCCAGAATTTCCCAGCCAGCTTTGTGGATTTCAACTCCCAGAATTCTGGGAAATGAAGTCCACAAGTCTTAAAGTTGTCCATTTTGGAAACCCCAACTTTATAGTTTAGCATCACGTGGAAATCCAACGGTCATTAAAAAAAAACCCAACTAGACTTAATTTGTCATGTTTACAAGTCTAGCCAACGTGCAGGAAACATGCAGCAGACCAAACTAGAAGATGAACATTGAACTAAAGATTATTTTCTGTTTTAAAATATAGTTTCAGAATGTAAGAGTTGGATTTTTGGGTCTGATGGACACTTGGGTTGCACCAACAATCTCTCTGGTGCAACATCTTAGCTGCTCTTATTTTTGGAAATGACACCATGTGCCACTTTCAAAGCCAAGAGGCTGCCGTAAACTTGATCACATTCACTTGGTGCTGTTTTCCAGGAACTGATATTCAGAGGAAACCCGCTAAAATTAGATTTACGTTTTATTGACCCCGGTAGGGTCTATTTTGAGCACAAATGAGTCAGGATCCAAGTTATTTGTCAAATTAAATATTCCTTTCAAAATCCTTGATCTAATGCAATACCTAACAGAGTGCATCCAAATATCCTCTGGGTTCACATCGACTCAGAAATAATGTCTCTGTAATACACCGAGAAGCATTCCTAAGGTAAATTTATTTTTAAGGGCTCGCAACCCTTAATGGGTTAATCTGAATGTATCAGTTAACATGATGATTCACCATAGACTATTTTCCCTACTTTTAAAAAAGGACACCCACAGAATCACTTTTGGGGCTACAAACTTTATAAAGAGGACAAGAGAGGGCATTCTGGTTTAAATTTGTCAGGCAAGGCTGTCCAGATTGAATTCCTTACTCAGAACTTGGCAAAAGTAGATCTTTTAATGCTGACTTGAGTGAAATCATTTACAACAAAACATCTCTCTCTGAGATGATTAAATTATCTCTTCCTTTCACCATCCCTCACCTTAGGTTTGAATCTTTGGCTTTTCCCAACTTTTCCAAGCCAATACTGTAGAACATTACTGCACCCAGTTTTGGTCACCACGCTATAAAAAAGATGTTGAGACTCTAGAAAGAGTGCAGAGAAAGAGCAGCCAGGATGATTAGGGGACTGAAGGCTAAAACATACAATGAACGGTTGCAGGAACCGGGCCTGGCTGGTCTAGTGAAGAGAAGGACCAGGGGAGACATGATAGCGGTCTTCCAATATTTGAGGGGCTGCCACAGAGAGGAGGAGCGGGGGTCAAGCTATTCTCCAAGGCACCCGAAGGCCAGACAAGGAATAATGGATGGAAACTGAGCAAGGAGAGATTCAACCTAGAAAGGAGACATTTCCTGAGAGCGAGAACAATCAACTGATGGAACAGAAGTTGCCTTCAGAAGTTGTGAGAGCTTCATCATTGGAGGCTTTCCGGAAGAGACTGGACTGCCATCTGTCAGAAATGGTGTAGGGTCTCCTGCTTGGATGGGGGGGGTTGGACTAGATAATCTACAAAGTCCCTTCCAACTCTGTTAATCTGTTAAATCTCCAGAACTCGGGAATGACTGCTTGCTATCTCATCACATGGATTCCTAGCAATATGGAACAAAATGGGGCTGATTAAATCAGGATTTTTTCAACTTCAGGAACTTTAAGGTTTGTGGAATTCAGTTCCCAGAATTCTACAATCAGCATGCTGGGTTTGGGGGGGGGGGGGGGAACTGTGGAGGTTGAAGTGCATCCATCTAAAATCTTGCTGAGAATGAAAAATGCTGGATCATGCAAAAAGCACACGTCCTTTTTGCATTATAAGAACCAGAACGCCTTCATTGTATATTTGCTACATTGAAATTCACAAGGAATTCTTAGTCTGTCCATGTATGTGTGCGTGTTTGTGTCTGTCTGTATTATCTGTCTGTCCGTCCGTCCGTCCATCTATATCTATCTATCCATCCATCCATTCATCTTCTTCCTCAGAAGTTGGCAAGAGTAGATATTTCTGTCTGGGATCGGCTAGTCTAGAGAAAAGAAGGAATAGTGGGTCATGAAAGCAGTGTTCCAGTATCTCAGGGGCTACCACAAAGAAGAGGGAGTCAAGCTATTCTCCAAAGCCCCTGAGGGTAGGACAAGAAACAATGGATGGAAACTACTCAAGGAGAGAAGCAACCTGGAATTAAGTAGAAACTTCCCAACAGTGAGGACAATTAACCAATGGAACAACTTGCCTTCAGAAATCATGGGCGCGCCCATTACTGGAGGTTTTTAAGAAGAGACTGGACAGCCACTTATCTCAAATTGTATAGGGTCTCCTGATTGAGCAGGGGGCTGGACTAGAAGACCTCCAAGGTCCCTTCCAACTCATTCTGTTCTGTTCTATTCCTATTGCTATTCTATTATTTCTTATTCTACTCTATTCTATTCTGAATCACCAAGAACGCCCACCACCAACACTGACTCAAAAAGAGCCAGTAGTCCTTTCCTTCCAACCCTAAGCTATAAATATTCCCCTTTATCGAAAGCTGAAGTGTTTGAAGCTTCCAAGAGGAGCCATTTGGCATTCTTCCTTTTTCAGGAAATATATGAATGAACCCAGAAATCTCGCTTAAATCAATGAGCTCAACGGTCTTTCAAAACTGGCAACGCTGGACCAAATGAAAGGTGAGAACTTTAGAAAGCTGCAGCTTGAAAGCGAGTCCTGTTCCATGGTGTGTGAATTGCTTCTTGTATTAAAGCTGGCATGTGCACCCAGCTGTGCTTTTCTTGCGTTGATCTGTGTTAGGGGTACAGCTGCCAAGTTTTAGCCTCGAACATGATGGACAGAACTCGAGCTCCTTGTTCCTGGGTAATTGGGACGATATCCCAAGATGTTTGGCAATCTCTGAAGAATGCTTGGAGTGTTGGCTACCACAGAGGTACTCAAGAACCATGACAAGCTAAATTGGCTCCTGAATTAAAACGATGTGGACCAATGATTTAGAACTTTGTGAATGGTTAGATAAGAAAATAGAGAAGTAAAATGTATTATAAAAAAGGAATGGTATAATATGCAAGATAACCTAATGTAATGATATTATATAATTGAATATAATGAAATGAATTGTATGTTCTCAGATTTGTTAAAACTGAGATTTGCTCGATAAGAATTACATGAATTTGTAGTTGAGACTAATAACGATATAATAATAATAATACAATATAATACAATATGTATAGTTGACATATAATACGAATGTATGTTTGAAAGGGTAAGACTGTTGATATTATGACATTGCACAAAAGAAATGTACCAACCAACACACTGTATTTTGGAAGATGGTTTTATGTTGATGTTTTATGTTTGTGTTTGTCTTTAAAAAAAATAAAAAATAAATAAAAGAAAAAACTTTGTGAAGATTAGTAACCAGAAACTTTTGCTGATATGCTGTAGGAGGAAGAGGGTGAGCCAATTATCAAATCTTTTTCAGCTTCAAAGTCAACTGGATGTATTTAAGGCTCTTTCTTTCTAACATACTTTATAGATTTATTCCAAAATAACTTAAGGAAGAGAATGATTGGGGGAAAAATAGAAATCATTATCTTCTTTTAATAACCTCATAATCTTTATTAATCTTTCTAGAGTCTCAACATCTTTTTTTACATTGTGGTGATCAAAAATGGATGCAGTACTCCAACTTTGACCTTACCAAGGCCTTATAAAACAGTATGAACACTTCAGTGATTAAGTGATCTTAGCGACATAAATTTGGGGCTAAAACTGTGGTCCTAACTGGAGGACTGCCTTTATTTACCAAGTCAATTTACCATGTAGGATCTTTTCCCCAAAGAACATCCATTTCAAGACGTTGTTTCACACTGAAATATATTTAGACAGGGGAATGTTGAGAGCTGGTACCCCTGTCCGAGGTTTCTTTTGTGAGATAGCTTTAAATCACACTTCTGTGCAAGGCTTAGTTTAAGAATGGAAGATCCAGGCAGGAGAGGGATGGAGCAGAAATAAATCCAGATGAAACTGCAGGGAAATTAATATTGTCCATTGGCCCAGGAGGACACAGAACGATCCGTCAAGAAAATGGGAACTGCTTTGGCGTGATTCCACCCCAGTATGAGATGCACTCTCTCGATGATGGTTGAAGACTCATCAAGAGGGAACTCCAGCCCTCAGCTAATCTTGCAGAAACCTCTTCCTGCGAGCTTCTTCTGCATGCTATGCATAGACGTAGGGAGTCGTTCTGTGGTCCAAAGACATTTTGCACGTAGAAAGCTCACCCAAGATCTGATGCTGTGGGGCACAGCACTCATGCCGCACATCAGCTACGCATTCTGTGCCACCCGCCCAGTTGTAATGGTTGTTGTCTTTATGGTCAAACAAAGCCAGGCTTCAGCCCCTAAGCCCCCTGCCTATGTAGGCCAGACATAGAAAAATGTAAGAATCCATTCCTTCCTTCCTTTCCTCCCTCCCTTTTCTCTCTCCCTACTTCTCTTCCTCCTTCCTTCCATTCATCCCTCCCTTTCCTTCCTCCCTTTCCTTCCTCCCTACTTCTCTTACTCTTCCCTCCCTCTCTCCCTGCTTCCTTTCCTTCCTTCCTTCCTTCCTTCCTTCCTTCCTTCCTTCCTTCCTTCCTTCCTTCCTTCCTTCCTTCCTTCCTTTCCTTTCCTTTCCTTCCTTTCCTCCCTCTCTCCCTATTTCTCTCCCTCCTCCCTCCTTCCTCCCTGCTTCCTTCCTTTCTTCCTTTCCTCCCTCCCTGCTTCCCTCCCTCCAGTGCTTTGGAGAATAATTTGACCCCCTCCTCTTTGTGGCAGTCTCTCAAATACCCTTAATCATCTTAATGGCACTTCTCTGAACTTTTTTCAAACTCTCAATGCCTTTTTTTGTAACGGGGTGACCAAAACTGGATGCAGTATTCCAGACGTGGCCTTACTAAGGTTTAATATTTCACATGATTTTGATTCTATGCCTCAGAACTGATTCCCCCCCCCCCCACCAAAGCCTGGGAGAAGGTGGGGTGGGAGACTGAAGAGGATGGGGCTGGCTGCATCAGAGGAGATTGGCTCCAGGTTCTTGCCATGTTGTTTTTATGGTGCTTTAGTTTGTACCAAAGTCTCAATATCCTTTTTTGTCACTGGATGCAGTATTCCAGTGTGTGGTTTTACATCAGGCAACAAGCTGGGCTTGATTGACCCCCTTTCCGGCCTGGCAACTCAAAGCAGTTGTTGTGTTGTGCTTAATGAGAGGATGGGCCCGGACTGACCCATATCTCACATCGCGGGTGAGGTTTCCAACAGGGGTGAGATTCAACCCGTATGACAACCGGTTTGGTGAGCGTGGGTGCTCCACGTTTAAAAAGGCTAATACTTACCTTCGACTGCAGCTGAAGAAAACAGCTGAGGCACGGCAATCCATTCTGCCGCGTGAATCAGCTGTGCTCTAACCAAAAGACATAAAGCACAGGAAACAGCAGGGGTGGGTGGGCCCACAGACAAGGAGTAATGGGTGGAAACTGATCAACTTGGAAATAAGAAGAAACTTATGACAGTGAGAGCAATCAACCCATGGAACAGAAGTTGCCCTCGGAAGTTGTGGGAGTTCCTTCACTGGAGGCTTCCAAGAAGAGACTGCCATGTGTCAGGAATGGGGTAGGGTCTCCTGCTTGGGCGGGGGGTTGGACTAGATGGCCTACAAGGTCCCTTCCAACTCTGTTATTCTATATTCAATGGAACAGCTTGCCTCTAGAAGCTGTGGGTGCTCCATCTTTGGAGGTTTTAAAGAAGAGATTGGGCAACTGTTCGTCTGAAGTGGTATAGGATTTCCTGCTCAAGCAGAGGGTTGGACTAGAACAGGGGTCGCCAACCTTTTGGACCTCGGGGACCATCAAACTCATAATTTTAAATCCCAGGGACCACTAACCAGTTCTGTGGGTGTGGCCTAATTTGTGGGTGTGGCTTGGTGGTCATGTGGCTGGCTGGGCATGGCTTGTATGTAAATATTATAAATATTGATATAAATATTGAATTTTTTATTAAAAAAGAGCAACTTTTTCCCAAAATCAGGCAGATTGAGTTGCTCACAGAATCACAGATTCATCCAGAGATCTATCTATCTGCCATCAGCTAGCTCAATCTGTCACATAAAATTTGCTTGCAAGCAAACTTACAAAATTAACTCACAACACACCATGTATGTAAATATTGAATTTTTTTTATTAAAAAAAGAGCAACTTTTACCCAAAATCAGGCAAAGCAGGCAGGCAGATTGAGTTGCTCACGGAATCACTCAGTGATCTATCTATCTGCCATTGGTTACCAGAGTCTGTCACATAAAATTTGCTTGCCATGAGTCTGCACTGAATAACAGAACCTTCAGTCCCTAAGGGAGGTTCGGCTGTGCTTAAAAGCAGAGCTGAAGATCTAAAGACTAGCTAGAAAGCAAGAAATCCAACCATTTCCTGCTTCTTGGCTAATCTAAATCTCCTGGCACTGCAGAACAGCTGATGGTTGGAAAAAGGGAAAATAGAAATTTAGCAGGCAAGTTTGCTGGGTAAGGAGTGAGTGGGCGGGGAAGATTCCCGCGGGCCATGTGGGCGGCGCAGCCTTGTGTTTCTGCGCAGCCTGGATTAATTGCTTTGGAGGTGTACTCTGAGGGTGAGATTTCTCTGCAGCCACGGCCCACTGGTTGGCAACTGCTGGACTAGAAGACCTCCAAGGTCCCTTCCTTCCAGCTTTGTTCTTCTGCTATTCAAAGCCAGGCACCTGGTCTTTAGGATGCCCTTCTGAAGGAAGGACGTCCATTGGAACCCATTGGCTATACCTACACAATTCTTTGCATCCAATGGAACAGAAGTTGCCTTCGAAAGTTGTGGGTGCTTCATCACTGGAGGCTTTCAAGGGGAGACTGGACTGCCATCTGTCAGAAATGGTGTAGGGTCTCCTGCTTGGGTGGGTGGAAGGTTGACTAGATGACCTACAAGGTCCCTTCCAGCTCTGTTAATCTGTCAAATCTGACATGCTCATTGGAGCAAACCATTTTGGATCCACCTGGTCATTGGAACAAGGGGCTTGCCTGAACCAGGAGAATCCCATCCCTGGTTTCCACTCATTTTTCCAAGTCCATTTATGTAATTAATGGAGCCTTCCTTCCATATCGTTGACCTGCCAACTGAGGCATGAAAGCAACTGTGTACTGGAACAATGGTGAGTTTCTCCCACACACTCTTTTGCCCATGGGTTGGATTCAAAAATTTTAACAACTGGTTCTTTGGGCATGGCTTAGGTGGTGGGTGTGGCTTGATGGTCCTGTGACTGGGTGGTCATGTGACTGGCTGGGTGTGGCCAAATCAATATCACTCACATCGAGGCATGTATCTTCTCACCTGGCCTCTCATGACTGTGGGGGTGCTGCAACAGTCATAAGTGTGAAAAATGGTCATAAGTCACTTTTTTTAGTGCCATTGTAACTTTGAATGGTCACTCCACACAAGCAAAGTACCAGCAAAGGAGAGGAAAAAAACTCCAGAGAAATTCCTGAGACAGGAAGTCTAGTCCTGCCAAGAATGTAATCAGGGCTAACGGAGAGGCAGTTTCTGTAAGCAACCCCAGAATGTTCCCTTCCTGCCTTTCTTACAGGATTAGCCCAGTAATTTCTTCTAACAACCGTTTCTCCGAACTGCTTAGAATGTTAACAACCGGTTCTAGAGACTCGGTGCGAACTGGTAGAATCCCACCCCTGCTTTCAACCCTAGAAAGCCATTCAGAGCCAGGAACCCTCTGGACTAGTATATGCACTCCAACCCTTGTTTTTTAAGAGTGCCGATCCTGTTTATTCTCTCCAGCTGCCTTTCCTTGGACCATGGATGGATGGAAGCCAGGCAGCTCCTTATGACAGCCAAAGAGAACTTGATAAATGACCATAATAATAAAACTGTATAATCCTGATTCATTTCTTGAAAGGGAAACAAAGTGGGCCATAGGCCTGGCTTTGCTGCCTTTGAAATGGGCACAAGAGAGAGGAAAGGTTGCAATCCCAACAGGATCTTATTAGAAGCTGGGCAGCCATTCCTGGACAATCCTTTTTTCATCTTCTCCTAAACACCCAGCTTAATTTTGTTCCCTAATTTCTAGTCTCTTGCCTGGGTGTGTTACCTTCCTTCTCTTGTCATCTTTTAGGATATTTTTGCAAATAGCAAAGAAAGGTGGGTTTTTTTGCACCACACTTACATTTTGCTTCTCAGGATGTTTCTCAGATGGAAGCAAACATCTCACAAAAGAAGAACGACTCACATGGAGCAGCTAGGGAGCATTCAGATCTCCTGGGCTTCCTTCAACTTCTCCCTTTTTAAGGGCAGCCTCCAAGAAAGAAGGAAAGTACCCAAGGAAAGGGAAATGTGTGTAACTCAGCAGGGTTGAAATGGGGAATCCTTGGTGCTCTCTGAGGTTGGTGGTTTTCTTGCAGACATTTCATTACCCAACTGGGTAACATCATCAGTGTGATGGGCCAGTTCAGTAAGCAGTGAAACAGGTCAACCCAACAGTGCAACCTGTGGACCAAGATAGGGAGTGAACTTGGCCAACGGGATGCGTAATTCGTCTCCTGATCTGCCAAGTTCACACTACTACGGAGTTCTTATTTCTCCATTTCATGCTAATCCCGATCTAGATAGAAACAGGGGCACCATACTTTATCCAACAATCAACACATGTCTAGTTGCCAACTTCTCACCTCTTTCCTTAAATTCCCCTTATGGCTCGTCCTTGTCAACAGCTTTAGTTCAAAAGAGAACAAATTCTCTTCCAAAAGACCCACAACCTAGCGCAGATCCAAAGTTTGCCAGTGAAAACACAACTGCTTCATTCCTTTCCCAGTGCTGAAGATTTGATTCTTCTCCAGTTGGAAATAAAAACAAGAAAAATGCATATCATGGGGTCTCTCTCTCCCTCCCTCCTTCCTTCCCTCCCTCCCCACCTCTCTCTCTCTCTCTCTCTCTCTCTCTGTGTGTGTGTGTGTGTGTGTGTGTGTGTCTGTCTATCTCTCCCTCCCCCTGTGTCTGTGTGAGTGACCTTTGATTTAGTGAGGCAACACAATGTCCCAGCTCCCAGTGACACAGATCAGCTTCGTGCCAGCTGGGGCCAGGCAGAGAAGTGTGCTTGCTTGGCCATGCAACACAACTATTGCTAATATGGAGGCATACTCCCCTGTTGAGAAAGGAACCGCAGCAAAAGCAGCCGAGGAATTTTTTTTTGAAAAACCATCAGTTATGCCACAGATACTTTATCATCCAGTTGATGTGCTGATCAGCCACATTCTTTGCTTTGTGGTTTAGCAACCCAGGCTAACCCAGTCCAGAGCAAACGTACAATGTTTTCTGCATTTGGATCTGTTGGAAAAAGTTTTCCTAAAAGGCTGCAGTGTTGAGCCGAACCTTTGGGGGTCAAATCACTTTTATGCAATAATTTGAAATGATAATACGGCTTTACACAGCAGTAGTGCGGACACACGTGGAATACTGCATCCAATTCTGGACACTGGGATACAGAAGAGACATTGAGACTCTAGGAAGAGTGCAGAGTAGAGCAATTAAGATGATGAGGGGTGTGGAGGATATTTTGAATGAGGAACAGTTAAAGGAACTAGGTATATCTAGTAGAACAAAGAACATAGAATAGAACAGGGAATTATGATGTAACTTTAGAGAGAGTTTAAAACATAATTTTACTTTATAATAAATTATAACTTAAAAACACAAACACAAACACACACATACATATAATACTTATCATCATCAGAAACTATAACTGTATAAATATTTGCATCTTTTTCTTTCTAATTTTCTTTTACTTCTTCCTCCCCGCTTTTCTGGCACTTTTAGCTTTCTCCTTGTTTTCTTTCTCTGTCTTTTCTTTTTTTTTTACTTTTTTTTACTTTGTATTAGTTTTTTAATCTTCTTTTTTTTAAAAAAAAAACTTTAATAAAATTATGCTGAGGGAAAAAAAAATCAATGCTCCATTCCGAACACCAGTTGCCTGTGCCCTCTTCCATTAGATATTACTTTCAGAGACACCTTACACATCACGCAATCTGAAACCATGAAAGTCGCCAACGTCTCCTGATGTACACATTATTGCAATTTCAGGAAGCTCAACTTCACAAAGAATGAGCTATGCGAAGAAAATATTAAAGGGAGGGGCAGCAAATAACCCCCCCCCCTTTCTTTTGCACTAGAGTATGCTACAAGTCAGCAGTGGCCCTGGATGTATTAGCAATAGCACTTAGACTTATATAGAACTTCACAGTGCTCTACAGCTCTCTCTCTAAGTGGTTTACTGAGTCAGCCTATTGCCCTAATAATCTGGGTCCTCATTTTACCCACCTTGGAAGGATGGAAGGCTGAGTCAACCTGGAGCCAGTCAGGATTGAACTGCTGGCAGTCGGCAGAGTTTGCCTGCAATACTGCATTCTAACTGCTGCACCACCACGGGGGGGGGGGGAAGGGAAGGGAGGAAGGAAGGAAGGAAGAGGTGAAGGAAGAAAGGAAGGAAGGAAGGAAGGGCAATAGCGCTTAGACGTATATACCACTTCATATTGCTTTTACAGCCCTCTCTAAGTGGTTTATCGTTCAACTTGCCCCCCTCAACAATCTGGGTCCTCATTTTACCCACCACGGAAGGAGGGAAGGCTGAGTCAACCTTGAGCCTGGTGGGATTTGAACTGCCAAATTGTAGGCAGCTGGCTGCAGCAGAAGTAGCTTGCAATACTGCACTCTAACCACTGCGCCACCGAGGTTCTTAAGCCTGAATTTTTCATGTCCATTTAACTGAGTTCCCCAGGAATGGTGTAGTGGCCTAGGGGTGGAGCTCTCACCTCACAATCAGGAGGCTGTGAGTTCGATTCTAGATAAAGGCAGGTATTTCTCTCTCTGGGCACACTAAGAATATATCTGCTGAACAAAACTCCGCATTGGCAACAGGAAGGGCATACGGCCAGGAAACACATTGCTAGCTCCATTCAGTTGCCCATATTCCAACCCACAAGGGACTATGAGGTCTTTAAATGAAGATGATCATTTAATCGAGTCCCCCCCCCCCGCCTGCTTTTTCTACCTGTCCTTGTTCTCCAAAATCTTTTTGTCTCTTCTTTCTCCGCTATTCTTTGCATCATTCCTCCGATGCTGTGCACCAGCTGCAGATATTAAAGATTTAAAAGCAGCGAGAAGCCGAACGTCACCAGCAACTGCTGGGGAAGAACTGTGGCTTAAGAACCCCCTTCAGCAGAAACAAAACAAATAGCCAGAACACAACTCTTTTCCCCCCCTCCCCTCCAAATCCACTTCATGCAACAATAACAAAAAAGATAATGACTTGCTTTCAACGGAATTCAAGCTTGATTTAGGCCTTATGAAGATTTTACAGCCAGAAAGTCTGGCTACAGCTAGTGTCCGCTCTGTTCGGTTGACAAAACTTTCTCTGTATTAAATCATCTGCTTTCACTGCATGGTTGGGGAGGTGGCAGGGAACCATATCCGATCTGGTGCTGCAGATGTTTAGCTCCAGATAAATGTTTTTTTGTATTATTTGCATGAATGGAGCAGCAGTCCAAGGGTCCTTCCTTCCTTCCTTCCTTCCTTCCTTCCTTCCTTCCTTCCATCCATCCATCCATCCATCCATCCATCCATCCATCAACTCAGTAACCTAATATATTGCAAGAAAAGAGAGAGGAATCCAGTTTTCAATTATCTTCTTTCTTCCCTGCCTAAAACTGGAATTTTTCTTCCTTCCTTCCTCTCTCCCTCCTTCTGTCCCTTCCTTCCTTCGTTCCTTCCTTTGTTCCTTCATTCCTTCATTCCTTCGTTCCTTCCTTCTTTCCTTCCTTGCTCTGTACAGCTACTTTATTTCTTTTTCTTCCTTTTTTCCTTCCTTTCTCCGTCCCTCCCTCCTTCTGTCCCTTCCCTCCTTCCTTCCTCTGTACAGCTATTTTATTTCCTTTTTTCCTTCCTTCCTTTCTGACCCCTGCCTTCTCCGCTCAAACTGCCAACCTTCTGGTTGACAAGCCCAGCATCTTAACAGCTATGCCATTATGCCCCTCTATCAGGAAGGATAAAGGTTTTCCCTTGTCCAGTCATGTCTGACTCTAGGAAGTCTTCTCTCTTCTCTCTTTCTCAGCCAGCATTGCTGAAGACACCTCCATGGTCATGTGGCCAGCATGATTATATGCCAAAAGCACACTGAATGCTGTTACCTTGCCACCTCAAGGGGTACCTATTTATCTACTTGCATTTGCAGGCTTTTGAACTGCTGGGTAGACAGGAACTGGAGCAAGGAATGGGAGCTCACTCCCACTTCGCAGCCTTTGGGTGTTGAGCTTTCCAGCTGACAAACTGGGCCCCTCTTCAGGGGAAGCCTAATCAGTTCTAAATCATGACATCTGTTGAGGCTGATGTGGGAGAGTTTGTTACCCCGCTTTGCTCTGTGGCAGAGTTCTCAAGATATCAGCCTAATGAAGGGGGCTATCAGCTTCTGATAAAACACAACAAGGGAGAGGACAAGGGAGAAAGAGCAATTTGTTATTTAGTGGAACTTCTCAACTACTGGTGAAAGCCAGATGTTGTGCTTCCGTATCCTTCTCCAGGCAACTAAACGTGGTTCACCAGAGGAAAAGAAAATGCCAAAAGGGATCATGGTTCAAATTCCAAGCATTGTTGCAGCATTGAGATGTGGAAGGATGTATATATCTGGTTCACTCATTTCATAGCAATAACAATAGCACTTAGACTTATGTGCACACCTCCATACTACCACCTCTTGCAATACTAGACAACACAGTATCAACAGTAGAGACCTTCCAATTTCTAGGTTCTACTATGTCACATGACCTAAAATGGACACCTAACATCAAAAACACCATCAAAAAAGCACAACAAAGAATGTTCTTTCTGCACCAACTCAGAAAGCTCAAACTGCCCAAGGAGCTGCTAATTCAGTTGTACAGAGAAATTATTGAGTCTATCATCTGCACCTCTATAAATATCTGGTTTGGTTCAGCGACCCAACAGGACAGACACAGACTTCAGAGGATAATTAGGACTGCAGAAAAAAACAATTACTACCAACCTGCCTTCCATGGAGGACCTGTATACTGCAGGAGTCAAAAAGAGGGCTGTGAAAATATTTACAGACCCCTCACATTCTGGACATGAACTGTTTCAACTCCTTCCCTCAAAACGATGCTATAGAGCACTGCATACCAGAACGACTAGACACAAGAACAGTTTTTTCCCGAAAGCCATCACTCTGCTGAACAAATAATTCCCTCAACACTGTTCAACTATTTACAAAGTATACACTACTATTTCTGTTAATCTTCTCACCACTCATAATCCATCCCCTCCCACTTGACTGTTTCCTAGTATGATTTGATTGTTGATTGTACCCTATGACTGTCATTAAGTGTTGCATGTTATGATTCTTGATTCTTAACGAATGTACCTTTCCTTTATGTATACTGAGAGTATTTGCACCAAGACAAATTCCTTGTGTGTCCAATCACACTTGGCCAATAAAGTATTCTAATCTATTCTATTCACAATGCTTTCCAGTCCTCTCTAAGCGGTTTACAGAGTCAGCCTCTTGCCCCCAACAATCTGGGTCCTCATTTTATCCACCTCAGAAGGATGGAAGGCTGTGTCAACCTTGAGCCTGGTGGGATTCCAACTGCCAAATTGCAGGCAGCCGGCAGTCAGCAGAAGTTGCCCGCAGTACTGCACTCTAACCACTGAATCATCAAGGCTCAATCTCTCCATTGAAATAAATGCTGAGAAATGTTGTGAGTGCATGTGATCAGTCTCCCGCTGACACATCTGAACTGTTTTGGGGTGTTTCATCCAGATTCATTTATTTAAAACATAGAATAATATGTTGGAAGGGACCTTGGAGGTCATGTAGTCCAACTCCCTGTTCAAGCAGGAGAATCTACACCATTTCAGATAAATGGTTGTCCAGTCTCTTTTTGAAAACCTCCAGTGGTGGATCACCCACAACTTCAGCTGTTCCATTGGTTGATTGCTCTCAACGTTAGGAATTTTCTGCTTAGTTCCAGGTTGCTTCACTCCTTGGTTAGCTTCCATCCATTGTTTCTTACCTTGCCTTTTGGTGCTTTGGAAAAATAGTATGACCCCCTCATCTTTGTAAAATCCCTCAAATATTGGAACCCTGTTATCATGTCTCCCCCAATCCTTCTTTTCATTAGACTAGATATACCCAGGGGCATGTCCAGTCTAATGAACGGAGGTCTCCAAACTTGGATACTTCAAGACGTTGGGACTTTAACTCCCAGAATTCCCTAGCCAGCAACTTTTAAATCCACAACTCTTAAACTTGCAAGTGTGGAGATCCCTGATTTAGAACACTCTAGGCAACTAAAAATGTCTTCCATTGATTCAGCCCACACACAATGACAATATATCTGCTGAATATAACTCTGCATTGGTGACAGGAAGGTCATCCGGCCAATAAACACTTGGCTCTATTCAGTTGCCCAAGATCCACCCTGCAAGGGGTTAAAGGATTGTTAAAAGATGATGATAATTCATTGATTCAGCCCACAGATTTTTCTGAGCCCAATTTTGCCAATGGTGGATTGACAATATCAGTTTTTGAGGAAGGCTCTCCTCGGAGAAGCTGAGGATCGAATCCAAAATTCTGTATGGGAAGACACGGGCTGTTGCCCCATTCTCATAATTCCTCTAGTGCCCTCTGAATAGCATTGCGAACCTCTTTTCTTAAAAGATGAATAATAATCAGGTAAGATGCACTGATCCATTAATGTGCAGTGAAGCTTGAAGTGAAGATGTGAATTTCATTATCAGCTAAATATTAAAGATAGTACAACAGAGTACGCTTAACTTGCGGGTTTCTGCAGATCAAGCTCACGTTGAAAGCACCAGGTTCAACGATGCCACTTTTCTCAGCCATTCAGTTTAAAATCTTTCCAACTTTCAGGAAATCTTCCTATGGGAAATGTTGTGTAATTGCACTTCCTTGGTGAGGCAATGATCTTCAAACGGGATTGAACGTTGAAGTGGTCTACAGCCTGCCTAGCAAGTCACATCGACTTCTTAAAGCCCAAGAGGAGAGAACCTACCAAAGGTTCCAATTGGGAGATGTGAGTTGCCAGAGATGCTGATAAAAGTTGTGAGGCTCAATTCCACTAGATTTTGCAATTTTTGCAACTTTCTTCAACTAACTTGCCCTGTTAACTCTGATTGTTATTCACAGATACTTAAATTTCCATCTGAATATGTATGTTTGTGCATCCTGGAATAAATAAATATATGTATGTATGTATGTATGTATGTATGTATGTATGTATGTATGTATATGTTTTCTGAGGTTCTCGCAGGTATTTGTATGTGGATCTTTGGTTGTTCGGGTTTTCTCCC
>NW_020769377.1:527327-564604 GCF_900518735.1 Pseudonaja textilis
TTAAAGACGTGATTTAAAAATTGTGTGGCATTCAGGGAAGGGGGAAAAAAACCTTTCATGCTCACAATGGGATTAAGACAAGAACAATCCCCAACAATTTCACTCTCTGCAGTTTCTATTTAATGGAGACAGAGACTCATCCGACACCTGACTTTTCAAGAGTAACCTCCATCCTTTCTCGCCTCCATTTTCAGCTGATCCAAGGCAACTCCCTCCTTCCCTCCCAAAGCCTCCTCCTCCTCAAAAAAAAAAAAACCCACTAGGGCAGCCGACCCAGGGCCAGAATCAAAGGATGCCTGAAGTCTGCAGCCTGCTCTCCGTAACCAACCATTTGTTCCTACATTTAATAAGCCGTATCTGATAAATATCAATGAACCGTTGACGTGTTTGCAGGGTTGCTAAGGAGACACACTGCTCCTGCATTTGCTCATTGGGCTGCAAAATAAACACTGCATATAGGAGGGGGCCCCATTGCTGACTTGGCCAGTGGAGGAAGGAGTGTGTACCCTGGGCTGGTCTTCATAGAATTGAGGATATAGAACCAATAGAGTTGGAAGGGTGCTTGGAGATCTTATATTCTAACCCCTTGTCTACGGCAGGAGATCCTATATCATTCCAGACAAATGGCTGTCCAATCTCTGCTTGGTAGAGTAGAGTAGAGTAGAGTAGAGTAGAGTAGAGTAGAGTAGAATAGAATAGAATAGAATAGAATAGAATAGAATAGAATAACAGAGTTGGAAAGGGACCTTGGAGGTCTTCTAGTCCAACCTCCTGCTTAGGCAGGAAACCCTACACCACTTCAGACAAATGGCTATCCAATCTCTTCTTTAAAATGTCCAGTGATGAAACACCCACAATCTCTGGAGGCAAGCTATTATTCATTCTACTGGTCAATTGTTCTTATTGTTACAATATTTCTCTTTAGTTCTAGGTTGGATCTCTCTTTGATAAGCTTCTACCGATTCTTGTCCTACTTTGGACTCCCTCTTCTCTGTGACAGCCCCAAAATATTGGAAGACTACTATCAGAACCATGATGGTGCAGTGGTTACAATGCAGCATGGCAGGCTAATTCTGCCCACTGCCAGCAGTTCGATCCTGACTGGCTCAAGGTTGACTCAGCTTTCCGTCCTTCCGAGGTGGGTAAAATGAGGGCCCAGATTGTTGGGGTCAAGAGGCTGTAAACCATTTAGAGAGGGCTGTAAAGTACTGTGACGCGGTATATAAGTCTAAGGGCTATTGCTATACCACCCCAGTCCTTCTCTTTATTAGACTAGACCTACCCAGTTCCCTCAATCATTCGTTGTAAGTTTTAATCTCCAGATCCTTTATAATGTCATCTCAGGTGTCATTTTATCAATGACACAGGTGTACTTTGAAATAGACATCCTCCAGATAGAGGAAAGGGGAGAAGAATGAGACTTTCTAATTTTCTGCCAAGGTGTCCATATGTATCCTTCTCCATAAAGGACAATGTTCTATCAGAAAAGCTGCCAGCAGTCTTTCCTGGAGATGAAAGTCTTCTCACTTGGGAGAGACACCAGCTCAAAGTCTGGTTGAAAGAGGAAGAACCATGAGATGAAAGAACAAGAGGCCCAGAGTTGTCCACCAACAGCTGGCAGTGCCTGGAGAGCTGAATGAAAAGCAGCCACATGGAGTGGTGTGGTTGCAGACTTCCAGTGAAAGAGATCTCCATTTTATTCATTATTTCTGATGTCTCCACCGACACACAAACATCGAGCCTTTCTTTGCAGAAGCAGCCAGCGAAAGACACAGCCAATAGATGTGCATCGCACGGCAAAACTTGCTTAGGACACCTGGATGTTTTATACAGATCTGTTCCATCTTCTGTTGTCGCTTTTGGCATTTTATGACCCCTCTGTAGCCCATCAGGTCGTGCCAGGAAGGACAAGGGAGGTGAAAAACAGCAAGCCAATATCCATGGCATTCAGTTAATGAATAGGGAATTTGGTTTATGACCGTCACATTTGCTTTATGACTGCCATGTTAATTTTATGAGCCAGGGTGGCGCAATGGTTAGAATGCAGTACTGCAGGCTACTTCTGCTGCCCGCAATTCGGCACTTCGAATCTCATATAAGTCTAAGTGCTACTGCTATTTCTATTGGTGTAGTGGTTAGAGTGCAGTATTGCAGGCCGACTCTGCCCACTGCCAGGGGTTCGATTCTGAGCAGCTCAAGGTTGACTCAGCCTTCCATTCTTCCAAGGTGGGTAAAAGGAGGACCCAGATTGTTGGGGGCAAGAGGCTGACTCTGTAAACGGCTTAGAGAGGGCTGCAAAAGCACTGTGAAATGGTATATAAGTCTTAAGTGCTATTGCTATTGCCCTCTCTCCCACCCTCCCTCCCTCCCTTCCATCCATCCATCTATCCGGGGGCAAGAGGCTGACTCTGTAAAACGGTTTAGAGGGGGCTGTAAAAGCACTGCGAAGCAATATATAAATCTAAGTAATAAGTCCCATTGCTATTAACAACTGCTGCAAAAAAGGGTCATAAAATCAGATCCAGTGACTCACTTTACAACCATCACACCTGTAATGGGCAGGCTCTTAGTCAGCCTGGGTACAGATTAACAGAGTTGGAAGGGACCTTGTAGGTCATCTAGTCCAACCCCCCACCCAAGCAGAGGAATCTACATTTCTTACAAATGTCATGCCAGTCTCTTCCTGAAAGCCTCCAGTGATGAAGCTCCCACAACTTCTGAAGGCAACTTCTGTTCCATGGGTTGATTGTTCTCAGAAAAATTCTCCTTATTTCCAGGTTGAATCTCTCTCCTTGATCAGTTTCCATCCATTGTTTCTTGTCTGGCCTTCAGGTGCCTTGGAAAATAGCTTGACCCCTTCCTCCTCTCTGTGGCAGCCCCTCAAATATTGGAAGGATGCTCTCCTATCTCCTCTGGTCCTTCTCTTCCCTAGACTAGCCAGGGCCAGTTCTGCAACTGTTCATCACCTGTTTTAGCCTCCGGTCCCCTAATCATCCTGGTTGCTCTTCTCTGTACTTCTTCTAAAGTCTCAACATCTTTTCTTATAGTGTGGTGACTGGATGCAGGATTCTAGGTGTGGTCTTACTCGGGTTTTATAGAGCGATATTAGTATCTCACTTGACCTATTATGGTTGTAAGTGGAGGACTTCAATGACAAGTTCATCAACCAAAATGCCAGTTTGGTCCCAATACATTAGACTTGCAGGCCTTTAATATTTTTATTTACTTGATTTATTTGATTTGTCAATCGCTTACAAGATAATAGGTTTAAGTATATACATAGTTATGAATACATGCAATGGGTACATATAAGAAAAATAAAAGATACAATAGGACAGGGACGGTAGGCACATTGGTGTGCTTATGCAGGCCCCCTACAGAACTCTTAGGAAAGGGGTGAGGTCAATAGTAGACAGTCTAAGGTTAAAGTTAAGTCTGGTTGCCATTTAAAGATTAAGGAAGCATTACCAAACTTAGCCAGGATGATCCCGTATTTGGCTTTGCAGCTCACAAAAAAACACAAAAATGCTGCATTTAGCCCAAAGCTAAATTAACAGAATAACAGAGTTGAAAGGGACCTTGGAGGTCTTCTAATCTAACCCCTGCTCAAGCAGGAGACCCTATACTATTCCAGACAAATGACTGTCCAGTCTCTTCTTAAAAGCCTCCAATGTTGGAGGACGCACAACTTCAGAAGGCAAGTTGTTTCACTGGTTGATTGTTCTTTACTGTAGGGAAATTTCTCCTTAGCTGTAGGTTGCTTCTCTCCATGATTGGTTTCTATCCATTGTTCCTTCTCCTGCCTTCAGGTGTTTTGAAGAATAGCTTGGCTCCCTCTTCTTTGGGGCAGCCCCTCAAATATTGGTACACTGCTATCATGTCACCCCTAGTCCTTCTTTTCACTAGACTAGTGAAATCCTGCAACCGTTCTTTGTATGTTTTAGCCTCTCACCCCTTAATCATCGGTGTTGCTCTTCTCTGCATTTAGGGCAGGTTAAAGAATGGTTTTTGTTTCCAGAGGCTTTCGTGATCAAATCAAACTTTTTTTTTTATTCGCGATCCAAAGAGTGATGAAAAATAGCCCTCCACAGAGATGGCAATCTTTTTCCTTTTTCAGCATATTTCAGATTTAGCTAGATAGAAGCATAGTTATTGCCGGCATTGATCAACTATTATTGGATTTTTATGCGCCTTTAGGACATCAGTCACAACTTGGCAAGAGGAGATGGGCAAATTGGGCAGTTTTAGCTTCTCATTTTGCTAATATCTCAAGTCTCATTCTGTTTGGAAAAAAAAAAAAGAATTCCTTTACAAAAAAAAAAACTGCCCTGTTTCTCCCAGCTTGTGCATTTCATTCTGCAATTTCCCCCACCCCGTAATGTATACTGTAGCTGTAAAGAAATTTCCCCTAACAGAATGCATTTTGCTGCAGTATTTTCAAGAATGGAAATATTTTTCCCTTAATATGCTTTCTTACTGCCTGCATGCCATATTGCAAAACACAAATAAAAACATAAAATGGATGAATTTCATGTAATAACTTTTTGGGTCATATCTCACTACAGAAATGTAGCATTAGATAAGTTGGCGTTCAAATATGAAGTGAAAAGAATTTTTGCCCTTTTTTTAAATTCAGTTATATTCCTGAGATTAAACTTCAATTCTTATGCTCAGAAACATTTATGCAGTAAAGCCTTAATCATGTCAAACCCTTTGCTGTTCAGCTTTGATTTGATGGGGTGACTAAAAACCCAAATTTTAGCCTTTTTCCTAATATCACTAGGAAATATCCTAATATCCCATTCCTTTCATTGCAGATTTTTTTTAAAAAAAGGCTTGCACTAACATTGGCCTGTTTGTCCATGAATATGCATTTCATTCTGCGATTTCCCCCCAAAACAGGCAGTTCTCAACTTACAACAGGACCGTCATTTAGTGACCGTTCAAAGTTACAATGGCACTGCAAAAAGTGACTCATGGCCATTTTTCACACTTACGACCATTGCAGTCCTCCATGGTCATGTGATCAAAACTGATTCACATTTATGACGGTTACAGTGTACCAAGGTCACATGAAGCAAAGACAAAGGGGAATCCGGATCCACTTAACACAACCGTTTTACTAACTTAGCAACAGTGATTCACTTAAAAACTGTGTCACAGAAAGGTCATAAAATGCGCCAAAATTCACTCAGCAGCTGTTTCACTGAGCAACAGAAATGTTCCGCTCAATTGTGATCATAAGTCAAAGACTAGGTAGAGATTTCCACTAACATAATGCCTTTTTAGCCATTTTTAATTGTAAACCTTGGGGAGCAGGGACATGCTAGGAGGAAGTTAAAAAAGACAAGATGGCGGCTGCCACTATTTGATGAGAGACCTTCCCTTCTTCTCTTACGGTAAAAGGCAAAGGTTCCCCTCGCAGATGCGTGCTCATCGTTTCCGGCTCTAGGGGGCACTGCTCATCTCCGTTACAAAGCTGAAGAGCCAGCGCTGTCCGAAGACATCTCCCTGGTCATGTGGCCGAAAGCATACAGAACGCGGTTCCCTTCCCACCAAAGGGGTCCCTATTTTTCTACTTGCATTTTTACATGCTTTCGAACTGCTAGGTTGGCAGAAGCTGGGATCAAGTACAGGAGCTTACTTCATTACAGGGTGCTAGGGATTCGAACCACCGAACTGCCAACATTTCTGATCAACAAGCTCAGCATCCTTAGTCACTGAGCCACCGTGACTTCTTTTACCTTGAACCCCAAACTCATTTTTAAGAAAGGTTTAGCTTCAAATACTTAGCCACAGCCACAATCTTCACTTTTTTACACACAAACACACACACACACCAATTTCTGAGTGGAAGAGCTTTAACATGCTGCATGAAGAAGAGACTTTACTTTAAAACATGGCTTAGCACAACGTGAGGGAATATAATTACCACCAGCCAAAGATTCTTCCTGTCAACTACAGTTGTTTGTGTTCTAATATCCAATTTCGATCCCAGGAGAGGCCAACTGTCACTGGGCTACAGAGATGATTACCTAGTAGGGTAATAAAATGTCTGCAAGAAAACAACCCAAGTTCAGAGAGCACCACAGAATCCCCTGTACGGAGATGTGGGAAACGATTTCATAAGAAGAAATATCATAGATTAATGGAAAGGACTTTGGAAGACACCTTACATTAAAAACATCATCAAAAAAGCACAACAAAGAATGTTCTTTCTGCGCCAACTCAGAAAGCTCAAACTGCCCGAGGAGCTGCTGATACAGTTCTACAGAGGAATGATTGAGTCTGTCATCTGCACCTCTATAACTGTCTGGTTTGGTTCTGCAACCCAACAGGACAGACACAGACTTCAGAGGATAATTAGGACTGCAGAAAAAAACAATTGCTACCAACCTGCCTTCCATGGAGGTCCCATATGCTGCACGAGTCAAAAAGAGGGCTGTGAAAATATCTACAGACTCCTCACACCCTGGACATAAACTGTTTCAACTCCTTCCCTTCAAAATGATGCTATTAGAGCCCTGCACACCAGAACAACAAGACACAAGGACAGTTTTTCCCAAACACCATCACTAAGCTAAACAAATAATTCCCTCAACACTATTTACAAAGTCTGCATTATTATTACTATTAATCTTCTCATTATTCCTATCACCCATCTCCTCCCCCTTGTGACTATATGACTGTAACCGTGTTGCTTGTATCCTTATGATTTATATTGACTGTTTCCAGTATGATTTGATTGCTTATTGTACCCTATGACTATTATTGAGTGTTGTACCTGATGATTCTTGACTCTTTATAAATGTATCTTTTCTTTTTATGCACACTGAGAGCATTTGCACCAAGACAAATTCCTTGTGTGTCTAATCACACTTGGCCAATAAAGGGTTCATTCATTCATTCATCCATTCATAGATTAATGGAAAGAACCTTAGAGGACACCTAGTTCACCGTCTCTCAACATTGGCCACTTGATGTGTGGGCTTCAGCTTCCAGAATGAGTGGAATTCAGCTCCCAGAATTCCACAGCCAACCATGCTGGCTGGGGAATTCTGGGAATTGAAGTCCACATATCTTCAAGTGGCCAAGGTTGAGAAACACTGATTTGGTTCAATGGATTCCATTACAGGAATCCATACAAACAGTCATCCAACCTCTGTGGAAATACCCTCAATGAAAGAAAGCCCACTATTGTTCCATGATAGCCAGTTCCATGGTAGAACAGTTCATACATTAGGATTGGGGGTTTAGATTGTGCATTAGATTGTGACTGCCTTCTGGAACAACTTTAAACAATTCTTCTCTGTCTTCTTCAGGAGAGCCCCACAGATCCTTGAAGGCAGCTGTCATATTCCCCTGCAGTCTCTTCTCTGATAGAATGGAACACTTGGCAGGGATCATGGAGATCAACCAGTCCAACCCTCAATGCCATGGACAAATTCACTATGAATGGATCCCCAACAGAAGGTCAAGTGGAACATCTGTTTGAACATCTCTGGGAAAGGAGAGGACACTACCACCCACCCTCTGAGGGAGTCTGTTCCATAGGTCAACATCTCTTGTATTTGTCTAGTATCATCTGCAGAGGAATTAGGAAGACGGAAATAAAGAATATGATTGGAGGTGATCTCATTAGATCATCCCCAAATAATGATGGTTAGGGATCTGGAGGTAAACCATACGATGAACAATTAAGGGAACAAGGTATGTCTAGCCTAATGAAGAGAAGAATTAGGGGTGACATAAGAGTGGTCTTCCAGTGTTTGAGGTACTGTCACAGAGAAGGGGAGGTGTGACATATTCTCCAAAGCACCAGAAGGCAGAACAAGAACTAACAGACAGACGCCTATCAAAGCGAGATCCAACCTACTAAGGAGAAACTAAGGAGAAATTTCCTGTCAGTGAGAGAGATTAATCAGTGGAGCAGCTTCTTGGAGTTATGGGTGAACCACTGCTGGAAGTTTTCAAGAAAGGGTTGGACAACCATTGGTCCGGGATGTTATAAGGTCTCTTGGAAGTTCGACTTGAAGATTTCCAAGGTGCCTTCAGGCCCTTTGATGCCATAAATAAAATATTGGAATCTGACACAAGGACCTGATCAACTCTGCCACTATAAATGATGGCACTTGAGGGTTGAGTTGTTCCAACTTTTTTTTCCTTCTTAAATAGAAAGTCCTAACATTTGTCCTGCTGTTGCTTAAATGTGGTGATTTCAAATTCACGGCCCAGTTTCACAAATATGGTTTCCAGGAGCTCCTTTGAATGAAATTATGGCAATTGGTAAGAAAATAATTAGTGTCAAACAATACAGGACACACACATACTGGGGGGGGGAGGGAGGGGGAGAGACACACATAGAGAGACAGACATACACAGAAAGAGAGAGACACAGAGAGAGACAGAGACAGAGAGACAGAAAGAGAGAAGGGGAAACAGAGAAAGGGAGGGAGGAATGGAGAAAAAGGGAGAGGGAAAGGGAGGGAGGGAGAGAGTGGGAGGAAGGGAAGCGGAGAGAGACACACAGAGAGACAGACACAGAAAGAGAGACAGAGAGAGAGAGAGAGAGAGAGAAAGGGAGGGGGAAAACAGAGAAAGGGGAGAGGGAGAGGAAGAGAGAGAGAGATTACCAGGTAGATTAGCACAGTTCCTAATATCCAAAGCTGCATATATCTTTTTCTTTCCTCATTTGTAGAGAATATAACATAAATTCATTTTTCTGATGTGAATTTCCTTCTGTTCATTCTTTAGCATCTGTATTCTCCCAGGTGGACTTTTCTGACACTTTCCGCCCCGCAGTAGGAGCTCTTTATTAATCAGGCATTAATAAGTCACCATTAATTATGTAGCATCTTCCAAGCTGTAATTTTGGTGGCTTTTTTTTTTTTTTCTGCCGAGAAGGTGGACAGGAGCAGAGCTTTTGGCTCAACTCGAGTTGAGGTCGCTGGATAAAGGGAGACAGGCCTGGAAGGCCGAGGTTGTCCCCAGAGGACCCCTCCTTTTAAATCAATAAAATTCACTGTCAGCATCAATCAATGGGGAGCTACCTGCTTCAAAGCGGTTTTTAAACTGACGGCCTTTTCAATGGGAGAATGTTGCGAGACTGAGACTAGTTTAAAGAAAAGAAATCTGAAGAAGAGAGAACCAGCCAGAACCAGAAATATTAGTACCACTTTAGAAAGGCCGCACCTGGAATACTGCATCCACATTGCAAAAAAGATGTTTAGGGTTTGGAAAAAGAGAAGAGAAGAGCAAGTAAGGTGGTTAAAACACTAGAGACTAAAATGTTAGGGTTCCAAGTAACAGACTCATATCAAGAAAAACTCCAAGACTGCAGATTCCTCAAATAATAGCTTTATTGGATACTAGCTCGATACCCGTGCTTCGCTACAAAACTATGTGATTGGGCTTAGTTTGGGGGGAGGAAAATAAGGGGAGGGGGGAATTGTGCCTCTGTCTAATCCATCGGTATTCATCTGGCTAGCGTCCTGTCAGTGTGTGAGAGAAACTATTTGGAAACTGAAAAGAGTATTTGCTGTGTGAGTAAGAAGGAGACAGCAAGGAGCCTGGGCGTGGCTTAGCTCAACTGTTCTGTACTAAAGCTGCTTGCTGCTGTGAAACTAAAACTAAAACTGAAATTCCTCTCTTCTGCTTGTGTTCGGTTGTTTTTTTTACTGTTAATTTGGCACTTTAGTTGTTGGCAGCGATTCAAAGGAGAGAAAGGTGGGTGCTTATCTTGAGGAACTGTTTGGGACTCATCACAGCCTGGGAATGAACATAATTCCCAGCATTGAAATAAAACAAGAATTATTTGGACTAAGGGTGTGCTTAATTACTGTCTCAGGAAGCCTTGGTCAGAACGCCGACATCTGACAAGCAGATCCTCACTGTGGTCCTAAATCAAAGACATTATTCTGTCCAGTTCAGTTCCTGTTGAAATGTAGCCATTCCTTCTTGATTTACATCCCAAACCCGGATACCAGTCATGTTAATCTGGGCTTTCTTTTTTTAGGAACATGAAATCTGGCTTCCCATTTTGGGGGAGAAAGGACACATTCTGTGCTTTCAAAATGCTGGCTCCAGCCTTCAAAGCAAGCACGGCGGGACATTTGCTTTTTTACTAAAATAGAAAATAAATCACTTTAAGCACTGCCTTCTGCTGCAGCCCAGCTCGAGTCCCTCTGCTAGATTTGTCAGGGGAAAAAAAAACAGAAGAATCCCTCATTCTGTTTGCAAGAAACAGCCTCTTTTCAGATTAATCCAGCTGTTCAGATGATAAGCAAAGAACTAAGCTGCTTGGCCAGCTGCTCATTCTTACCACCGGGCTCCTATTCCTTTCTCCATCAATTCTGCCATGAGCGCAGCCTTTTCTGACCTGAATCCATGGCTGCCGGGGATGATGGGTGATGCAGTGTGTGCCATAACTAGCATTTAACCTCTAAACTGGTCCAGATAACAGAACAAAGCAGAGCGCATCTACTCCACCTGTCAAGCTGGAGGAAAACTACAGTATTTTGCAGAGGAGAAAGGCAGAGACCAAGCAACAAGTGACTTCACTAGTGCAGTTTTCCAGATACAACACCCAAATGAGGATCTCTGAAAAAAACTGATTTTGTACATACCATTGATTTGAAAAAAAGAAAACCACAACTCTGCAGCTTTAGCCTTTTCTACCAGAAATCAAGATTAAGGACATGGAAGAGGATGGAATTATCACATTGATTTAAACCTCGATATCTTTAGCAATTAAACATATTTCTTCTCTTCCCTCTGCATAAATTAGAAATGAAGATTACAGATTAACAGAGTTGGAAGGGACCTTGTAGGTCATTTAGTCCAACCTCCCGACCAAACAAGAAACGCTACACCACTTCTAACAAATGGCCGTGTGCTGGTTAAACAGTATAAATATAGTTGGGAATGGGAGCTGTCCCCTTAAGGGAATGCTTCATGGGAAATGTAGTTAATGCCTCATGGGAAATGTAGTTCATGTCATGTGGTCACATCTGTAATCCTGATTGGTCACTGAATTGACCTCCAGTTGGGTTGGGGGAAGCCTTGGTTCACTCTTGCCTGGACCCAGCATCGTGTTGGGGCTTACTTGTTGTATCATTATGGGATGAAGATCACCATATTTTCACACTATGAAGACAACTATGCAAAGATTGGACATTAGATGAATCTCAACATAACTGTGAGTTATACCTTGAGGGTGCCTATTACAATCCAGTAAAGAAAGTTTGTATGGAAGCCTTTGTAGAGTTTAACTGTTTATCTTAGGCATTTTTGGAAGATAAATATTGACTAAGACAAGACAGGCAGTCTAGTCTCCTCTTGAAAACCTCCAGGGATGAAGCTCCCACAACTTCCAAAGGCAACTTCTGTTCCATTGTTTGATTGTTCTCACTGTCAGAAAATTTCTTGTTATGTTAAGGTTGAATCTCTCCTTTATCAGTTTCCATCCATTATTCCTTCTCTGGCCTTCGGGGGCTTTGGAAAATAGCTTAACTCCTTTCTCCTCTCTTTGGCAGCCCCTCAAATACTGGAAGACCCCTGGTCTTGTCTCCACTGGTCCTTCTCTTGACTAGAGTAGCCATGCCCAGTTTCTGTAACCGTTCTTCGTATGTTTTAGTCTCCAGTCCCCTCATCATCCTGGCTGCTCTTCTCTGCACTTTTTCTAGAGTCTCAACATCTTTTTTATTGTGTGGTGACCAAAACTGGATGCAGTACTCTAGGTGTGGCCTTACTAAGGCTTTATAGAGTGGTATTAGTACCTCCCTTGATTTTGATTATATCCCTCTGTTAATGCAGCTTAGGATTGCATTGGCTTTTTTGGCTGCCGCTGCACACTGCTGGCTCATATTTAACTGATTGTTCACTAAGACTCCAAGATCCCTCTCACAGTTACTGCTATTAAATTGGCTTGCTTTTAAAAACACTTGTGTTAGAAGCCTTCTCCCTTCCAAACAGAGAGCCTACATTTGCAGAAATTTGCAGGGCTGTTCAACTCGTGTTTGCAACCAGGGTGAAGTAAAATGGCTGCACGCATGTGGAATCTTGGGAAGTCATCGACACTCATTGAGCAACTATCCAAAGTTACAACGGCACTGAAAAATGTAACTTACAACCGGTCCTCCCACTTACAGCTATCGCAACATCCCGAGCAGTCAATTGCTCAAAAAGCAAAGTCAATGAGGGATTCACTTAAAGACTATGTGATTCACTTAAGAACTGCAATGATTCATTTAACAGTTCTGGCCCAAAAAATAAGGTCAGAAAATCAAGCACAACTCATTTAACAAGCACCTTGCTTAGCAACAGAAATTCTGGTCTCAACTGTGGTCATAAATCAAGGATTACCTATACCTACCATCTTCATTGAGGAATTGTCCTGTATTACATCTCTCTAAAGGAAAATGAGCGGTGCACGGTAGCTCAGCAGTTAAGACGCTGGGCTTATAGAATTCTTTATTGGCCAAGTGTGATTGGACACACAAGGAATTTGTCTTTGGTCCATAAACTCTCAGTGTACATAAAAATACATTCATGAAGAATCATAAGATTATTTAACGATAGTCATAGGATACTCAATAAGCAAACATAAACATAAAGATACAACTAACAAGGTTATAGTCATAAGTAGAAGGAGATAGGTAATAGGAAGGATGAGAAAAATAATAGTAATATAGTCTTAGTAAATAGTTTGACTGTCAACTAAAAGGATACTCCTTTGGTCTTTTTAGCTGCCAGCAGAAAGGGAGGGGGGAAACAGTGCATTCCTCTAGTGCCTCAGATAATCGCTTGGGCAGCCCAAAGTTGTTGGTGCACAAGAATATTACTGGAGAACATGATTGATGGCTCTTGGCTATGGATGTGTCTCATTGGAGAATATACATCCAGGGGGTGGGGAGAAGACCAGGGTCAAGGGGGAAATGAATGATGTATTTTGGTGTCAGCTGCATCCAGCTAACGCTAACATGGCCACTTCTAATATTATTATTTTCTCTGAGAGATGCGGCTAGAGACTTATGATTTGAATGGGGGTGGATTGGTAGGAGCCCTGACATTGACAGTGTTATGGGAATTAGTTGTTTAGCAGAGTGGTGGCATGCAGGAAAAAAAAACCACTGTCGTTGTGTCTACTTGTTCTGGGGTTGTTCTGGAAAGCTGGCAGCCCACGTTTGAGACCTGAACTCCATGCGACAGGGTGAGATCCCCTCCCTTGCCTCAGCTCCTGCTAACCTATCAGTCTGAAAGCATGCAAATACAAATAGATAAATAGGTACCACTTTGGTGGGTAAGTAACAGCACTACATGACATCAAGCAGGCCACCTGACCACATGACAATGCTGGCCCAATGGCCTTGATGAGCACCACCCCAAAAGTCAGCAATGACAACCAGAGTAAAATCCACAAAGAGTCCTTTTTAACCTACAGAGAATTTGGTTTTGCAGTTTAGAGACCCTAAAGTGTCTCACCATTGAAAAAAAAAACCCTGTATATGCCCAGTTTCCCCTTCGCCTGCGCATTTTGTTGTCTTGAATCCAGAGTCAACTCTAGACATGTTGCCGTTCAAGGCACGGTTATGTTCTAGTGCCCACACAGCTTGGCTCATCTTCCCATTTTGTTAGGGATTTTTTCTTTGAGCTTTAAGCTTGCAATTTTCTTTTCCTGGATACGTTCACCCACTTTTGCTGTGAAACACAATAAATAATTTTAATTGCATCAGCATCCATTGTGGGCATATGGCAATAATTCTGCGAAATTATATTTAACCCTCGAGCAGGTGTGCTGATAAACTGAGGGCACCGTTGCTGCTTTTCTGGGTATAAGCTTCGACAAACTACTCAGTGTACGACTCGCTCGCTTCAGGACCTTTTCTCTCAGATCTTTCTCTTGTTTTAGTAATATCAGTTTTCCCAGGTCCTTAGTTGTAATAGTAATTTTTGTTTTCAAGACTTGCAACAACCCTCTTGGTGTGGGCTCACTTCCACTCAATTGACCTTGTGGGTGTTCTTTAGGAAAAGCGTATGTTGAAAAAGTACGAAAGCAAAAAAAGGGAAGAAAATTAGACCTTATACTTCTCTTGTATTTTTGGAATTGAAATATACTTTTCAATTTTGATGCCCATTAAAATTTGGTACCCTAGGCCAGAGTTCCCCAATGTTTCCAGTTTTGTGGATCAGGGGGAGGAAACAGTTTGTGCAAGTGACTGGTTCAAGTGAGGATGCGCATACACGCACGTGACCACTTGCCGCTTGTTTCCATGATCCAGTTGCAAACCTAGCGGGCTGTGGCCCACAAGTTGCTACCCTAGGCAAATCTGCCCTGCTTGAATCATAAAATCAAGACACCTTCAACCCAGAAAGAGATTTGGTTCTTCAACAACAGTTGGGTGCAAATTAACTATACCTAGTTAGACTAAACAGGCACTTTGGTGTAGTGGTGAAGAGGCTGGCCTAGATATCAGAAGACTGTGAGTTCTACTCCCATCTCAGGTATGAAAGGCTGAGTGACTGTGGGCCAATCCCCAGGAGACACTTAGTTCTAGTCCCACCTGAGGCATGAAAGCTGGCTGGGTGTCAACTAAAAAATACTTCTTCGGTCCTTTTAGTTGCCAGTAGAAAGGGAGTCGGGGAAAGCAGTGCATTCCTTAAATGCTTCGGATAATTGCTTTGGCAGCCGAAGCTTCTGGCATGCAAAATTATTACTGGAGAACATGATTGATGACTCTTGGCTATGGATGTGTCTCATTGGAGAATATGAATTATGATAAACCCAGGGGGTGGGGGAAAACCAGGGTCAAGGGTGACAATGAATGATGTATTTTAGTGTCGGCTGCACCCAGCTAATGCCAACATGGCCACTCCTAACAAATCAATTTTTTTCACTTTGAGAGTTGCAGCTAGAGACTTATGATTTGAATGGGGGTAGTTTGTCAGAGTCCCGGCACTGGGTGGCCTTGGGCAATCATCAGGAGACAGTGAGTTCGAGTCCCACTTTAGGCATAAAAACTGACTGGGTGGCTTTGGGGCCAATCCTTCTCTCTCAGCCCAATCCACCTCATGGGGATGTTGTCGTGTGAAAAATAGGAGAAGGAAGGAAGAATAAGTATGTTCACTGCTTTGAGTTATTTATAAAAGTAAGCAAGGTGGAATTTAAAAAAATAAACAAACAAAAACAAAACTATATAATAAAAGCAATGATGGAAGACAGAGCCAAGCCCTTGATTAGCTCAAACATCCAGGAGACACATCCAGAAGACGTTTGATTTTGATTCAACCAATAATAAAAAAATGGTGATTGCATTCAAAGCAATGCCTTGATTGAACTTCCCTCAGATCAAAGATTCCCAGAACCCTATTATCTCTACATTAATGGAACAATTTAGAATCACAGCACATACACTTACTTCAACCTGGGTTCACCCAAGGCAACACCTGAGATCATGCAACATATTAAGCCCAGAATACCAGATCATTTCATGGTTTAACACGCTTGTCCTGGCAGCTTGACAGCAAGACGCAGAGGCAATGGCTGCTTCTGGTCCATTTTAGTCTCAGCTTCCATCTTGTACGGGTAGCTCTTGACCTGCAACAGTTCCATTTAGTGACCGTTCAAAGTTACAACAGCACTAAAAAAAAAATGACCTGCCATTTTCCACACTCACAGCCTTTATGGCATCCCTATAATCATGGGATCAAAATTCAGGTGCTTGACAACTGGTTCATACTGGTTCATTGATGTGTCCTAAATATCACATGATCCCTTTTTCCAACCTTCTGACAAGCTAAATCAATGGGGAAGTCAGATTCACTTAAAAACCGTGTTACCGACATCAACTACAATTATTTACTTAACAATAGTGGCAAAGAAAAAAGTTTCTAAAATGGGGGCAAAAGTCACTCAACAAAGATCTCACTTAACAACAGGAATTTTGGGCTCAATTGTGGTCATAAACCGAGGACTACCAGTACGACACACCTCTCTCTAATATCTTCCCCAGATCAATCTCTTGCTATGTGCTGGACCAAAACTGTGCTGAAAATAAAATATGGGCTTTATTTTCATTCTTTGATAGCTGGAAACAATGAAAATACGAGAATTCCTCTCTCTGGTTTCAGGGCGATATGTAATTGTGAATGTTGGCAAACTATCTTTCTATCACTAGCATTGTGAAACTGAAGGATCAACTGGGTACCAACCCAGACATGGTATTTAACAAGAATATTTCTAGATACCCAGAAGCTGATTGTCTACAAAGCATGGCATCAACATTCAGATTCATCTCAATGTCCAAGAATGCTTCTGGCCCATCCATAATTCCACTGACCATGCATACAAAATTGGAACCTTGGAACACCGCAGCCCAACTCTTAACTTATAAATGTTCCCACGGATCTTCAAAACCATCTTAGAGGCCGACCAGCCATCTCAACAATTTGCTTTCTGATAAATGTTTGTTCTGTGATTGGCAACGCCCGCTATGGTAATCATTTGATGAACTGGCAGGTAAATCCATGCACACACCCAAAGCCAGCTTGGCAGATTTTCTCCAAATGCACCACGACATTACAAATGTGCTTGCAATCCTCTGAAATTGATCACATGGTAGTAACACAACCAAATTCTGAATTTTTAGACTAGGAGGTTGAAGAAATACCTGGCCGACTTAATTTGGGGTTGCTATTGTCATTTCAAACTACCAAATCTAGGCATTATTTAATTATTATATTTTTAACCTGCTTTCCTTCTCAAAACAGCCTGGAAAGAGACACAAGAATAAATGATTTAAATGTATACAAATGAAATAAAACAAACAATAAACCTATTTCTCATAAAAGCCAGTATCTATATCTGTCTATTTGTCATCATCATCACCTTATAATCCCTTGTTGGGTAGATTCTGGGAACTGAATGGAGTTCGCAGAGTGTTTTACTGGCTGGATTCCCTTCCTGTCACCAATGTGGAGTTTTGTTCAGCAGATATATACCCAGTGTGCCCAGAAAGAGAAATACCTGCTGTTCCAAGGATTGAACTCATAGCCTCCTGATTGTGAGGTGAGACCTCCACCTCTAGGCCACTGCACCACTCCTCTATTTGTCTGTCTGTCTGTCTGTCTGTCTGTCTGTCTGTCTATTTATCCGCCCATCTCTCTCTGTCTGTATCATCTCTCTCATCTTTCTCTCTCTCGCTATCTAATTATTTATCATCTCTCTTGCTATCTATCTATCTATCTATCTATCTATCTATCTATCTATCTATCTATCATCTAATCTATCATCATCTCTCTCGCTATCTATCCATACATTATCTATCTATCTATCTATCTATCTATTTATCTATCTATCTATCTATCTATCATCTATCTATCTTGCTATCTATCTATTATTTCTCTTTCTCATTTGTTACTCGTTATCCATCTATCCATCCATCATCTATCTATCTATCTATCTATCTATCTATCTATCTATCTATCTATCTATCTATCTATCCTATCTATCTACCACTGTCATCTCAAAAGCAAGTGACTTTGGTGGTGCACAACAAAACTAAATCAACATCTAAATTATCCTTAACAGATATTAAAAACATTAAAATTATATATTATGGTTATAATATAAAGCATTATCAATATAATATGTATAAGCAGGGATACAAGAATTAAAGCATCATTCACTGAAATACTGTTCATTACAGTAATTCATGTTTCATATTTTCCTATGAAGGTCAATGGGACTTCTCAGGCCAATCTACAAGCTTGCTTGTGGAGAAAAATGAAAGAAGGCAATTCTATGTATGGAGCCTTCTGAATGGAAAGCAAAATATAAATTTAAACAACAGAGAAATAGTTCCCAGGAATCAATTTGTAATTATGACAGCATATACAATAGCTGAATAAATTTATTTATTTGGCAACATTATTCACCAGCTACTCTATTCAACAGAGTTTTAGGGTGGTTATTGTAGAGAAAAATTTAAGAAAGGAATGACCTAAAAATCTATACACAGTAAACCTAGTTAATGCAATAAAAGCAGAAACGGCGACATTCTTTGGAAAGTCAGAATGGGTTCGTGGGAAAGGGGTTCAATTAGCTCCGCAGAGATCAAATTCTACTCTTCCGTCTCAGGCGCAGAACAAGTATTATGTAGTGGTGAAGTGGCTGGATTAGCAGCAAAGAAAGCTGGGTTCCATAGGTAGTCCTCGACTTACAACTGGAATGGAGCCTGCCCATTCTGGTTGCAAGTCATGCGACAGTCATAAAAAGCATCCAAGCCACCTGGATTTTTTGCAACAAAATTACAAAATTACAAAATTTCGCCATTGCAAAACGAATGCACCCAGTGGTAGGATTCAAATTTTTTTACTACCAGTTCTGTGGGTGTGGCTTGGTGGGCGTGGCAGGGGAAGGATATACTGCAAAATCCCCCTTCCCTCCCCACCCCACTAACCTGCTTTCCAGCTCCGTTCTCCTGCGCAGGGCAACCAAAGGAGACCCAGCCAATCAGCTGGGACTCGATGGGAGGCAGAGAAGAGATGGGGTTGGCGGGGCCAGTCAGAGGTGGGATTGGCCGGTTCTCTAAACTACTCAAAATTTCTGCTACCGGTTCTCCAGAACCAGTCAGAACTGGCTGAAGACCACCTCTGAATGCACCAGCTGTAGAGTGAACACTGAAGTTGTTTGTTGTTCAATGAGACACGTTAGACTCTTGGGAACCCCATGGAGCAAAGCACACCAGCTCCCTGCACTGCGTCCTGGAGTTTAGCCAAATTCATGTTCATTGTCCCAATGACACTATTTACCCATCTCATGTTCCAAACCCATTGTTGGCTACCTGTTGCTTTTTGCTAAACACCAGAAGTCAATCCTGGTTTTGGGCAAAAGCATCATAATTCCTAGTCATAGGATCACGGGACACCACAAAGGGCCATAACTATGGGCTAGGTTGCCGAGTGCTTTAAATGTGACCATGGGACCACGGAGGTGGAGGCGGTTATTGTAATTTTGGAACCAGGTCATGAGTCCCTTTCGGCCCATCGTGGCTACTCGTAGACACCTCTCTCAGATGCAGAAGCTTTAACCCAAACTCTCAACTCAGTCAAGCTGCACCAAAGGACTCCTTGTGAAGAAAAACTAAGAGGAGGCAATACATGAACCTCTTCACTGAAAACGACTCGTACAGGTAGTCCTCGACTTACAACAGTTCATTTAGTTTTAACAGTTCAAAGTTTTAACGGAAAAAAAGTGACTTACGGCCATTTTTCACCCTTATGACCAGGGGTGTTCTTAAAAAATTTCAGCAACAGTTGCTGGGGAGGCGTGGCCATGGTGGGCCATGGTGGGCGTGGCCTAGTTGGCCTCCTGCACCATGGTGAGGGGGTGTTTTTGCCCTCCCTGGGCTCCAGATAATTTCCTCGAGCCTCTGGGAGAACGAAAAGGGCCTCCCCTAGGTTCCAGAAGATGAAAACGGGCCCATTTCCAGCCATCCAGAACTTTCAAGGGGCCCATTTTTCATCATCCCCGAGCCTCTGTGCATGCCCTGCACTTACCTGCATCCAAAACTGGCCACATGGGGGCTCCGGGGAGGGGAGGGGAGGGGAGGGTCAGAGTGGAGGGGCAGGACAGGGTGGGTGGGGCCGGCCAGGGGTGAGATTTGGCGGTTCACCGAACTGGCCATAACGTTAACAACGGGTTCTCCCAAACCTGGGCGAACCCGTAGCAGCCTACCTCGGCTTATGACCATCACAGCATCCCTGTGGTCATAATGCTCGACAACTGGCTCACATTTATGACAGTTGCAGTGTCCCAGAGTCATGTGAACAGCTTTTATGACCTTCGGATGAGCCAAATCAACGGGGAAACCAGATTCATCGCACAGTTGAAAAACTACACTGATTCACTTAACAGACGTGGTAAAGAAAAAGGGGCAACACTCACTCAACTAACATCTCACTTTACAACATAAACTTGGGGCTCAGTTGAGGTTGTAAGTTGAAGCCTGCCTCTCGATCTCTTGCCAACCATTTCAGTCTGTCTCCTTCTTCATTTACGGGGTTTTGCAAATCCTCCTAAAATTGCATCTCTGACCTTAGCAGAACTTCCTCCCTCAAGCCAACTTCTTCTGCAGAGAAGTTGTTGAATGTGGGTCTCTAATCTTGAAGACAACACCCAAGAGCTATTTTTGGCTCCACGAACTGTGTGTGAGGAATGCATTTCCTGACATAAACATGATAGGATACATTGCTATCCTGTTAATGGGAGTGACAGACCCGCTGAATTTGTGAGTTTCCAAGCCCAGTGCTTGTAAATGTGGCTGGATTTCACAAATATTATATTTGAAACTATAGAAGGCAGACACTGAAATGTTTCCCTAGATCAAAAGCAAACCAATCATTGGCTTTCCCTGACTGGAAAGCCAATTTGAGATGAAGTAGACAAACAAAGATTGATTTATTGTTTTGACCACAAACATTATAAATAAAATAAAGGTAACAAATAAGATAAATGCACCAAAGTAGACAACCATTAATAAAAGAGATTGCAATCTGCAAAATTCAGGTAGAATATGAAACAGTGTTATTACAGGAAATCCAAATAAAATAAAAATAAAAAATAAAAACTTTTAAAAATATTCTTTCTAAACTCTTAATAATGTTCATTTCTCTGGCCCAACTTGACCCAGATTAGAATACAAGCAGAGTGATCCCAATGTACAGAAAATGCTATCATAGACTCCCAGAGAACTATAAACCAAAAAGAACCCACTTTAAATCCTTTCCTGTCCATGAAAACAGAGGGTGACCTTCAGTTCATCATTAGTCCTGTCTCCTTGCCTCCATCATCTAATGCAAAGCAATTTTCCTGCATATTTTTTTTTCTTTAATATGTTGAATATTGAATTTGCTTTCAATATTCTCAGGAGAGGGAGTGTAAATGGTCATAGATGGACTCTCCCTTTCTTGATTTAATGATTAGGTGATCATGGACAGCATGCAAACGACCCAGGTTCCAAGCAACCATCCTTTCTCCGCTACAAGAATCTTCTTCTACTATATGACTTCTTCTACTGTATATCAAGTAAATAAAAGAAATAGCATTTAGACTTATATACCACCTTACTGTGCTTTACAGCATTCTTTGGGTAATGTAATGCTTAACAATGTAAGCATTTTTTTTTTTTTTTGCATCTTGCCCTTCCAACAGTCTGGATCCTCATTTTACTGACCTCGGATGGATGAAAGGCTGAGTTAACCTTGACCCGGTTAGAATCGAACTCCAGGCTGTGGCAGAGTCAGCCTGCAATACTGCATTCTACCCACTGCACCACCAGAGTTCTTATACAGTCACAGCAATAGGACCTGGACTTATATACCACTTCACCGTGCTTTACAGCTCTCTCTCAGCAGTTTTACAGTCAACATATTGCCCCCAACAATCTAGGCCGTCACTTTACCAACCTCAGAAGGATCCTGTTTGAACCGCCCCGATCTGTTTATGACTTTCCAACGGATAAGGGGAAAAGAGAGAAAATGTACTGGGAATGGGGAAACACTTGGACTATAAGTGTCCCGCAATATGTCGCACTGTTTAGAGCATCACAGTTACTTTCTGAGGAGGAGACCTTTGCCCATTTATAGAGGAGAGTGGTGGCACCTACCATGTTGAGTCCTAACCCTACAGAGCATTGACTAGGTCTTATGGAGTACCTTGGATGGAAACATGTGGCATGATGTAGTCTGACTTTGGAGATTGTGGGTTTTGATTTCAAGAAGTGAGGAGAAGAGGGTCTTCTTCTCAAGGATGTGAAATTGATATCCCCACAACACTAGAGGGGATTGCGTTAAGTGACCCTTGTGGCCCTTCTAATGCTACAAGAGCCAACTTAAGGGGTAAGAGTCGCATATGTGTAACCGTTCCAGAAGAGAGCAGAATCAGGATACAAATCAGACTGAGTCCAGCTAACCAACTCTAGGGGGAATGAATGAAAGGTCCTAGCAACTAGCCATAAGAGTATCCACAGTAAACAAATTCTAGTTCTAATGCGGAGTTTCTTAACCTGAGTGACTTTAAGATGGGTAGACTTCAACTTTCAGAATTCCCCAGCCAGTATGTCTGATTGGTGTCAGTGTTCCAACTAACCAACTCCAACCCAATAAACTCCAAGACAGACATTTCCTCAAAGTTCCATTTTATTAGAGTTGTCATATTGGAACACCTGGGAAAAGCCGAATCTGAGAGTTCCGGGTTTTCCCTTCCCAAAAGAGAAATCCAAGATCCATTCCCTGCACCCATCAGTCCATCACATGGTCCGATCAAATCTTCATCCTAACTGGAGACATCCTCCCGGTCACTCCCCTCCAGGTGCACAACAACATGTCCTTGACTCTCTGAGAAAGAATGTTGTTATGTCTAGCCTTTTACCCCACTATGAAATCCCTCCTCCCAAATTCCCCGGCACGGAATGTGGCAGCCTCGAAGCTTCCAAGACCCCCAAAAATTGACTGGGTACATATATCTTGTTCAAATATTTATTTTTAGTATACATTTCTTACTATGATTACATTCATATTAAAAACTACTCAACCTTATATATCTTATCATTATAACAATATTCATTTAACTTCTTACTTTATTTTCCATCGTTTATAAAATAAATCCCATATCCTTTAATAATCCGTTTCTTCTTGTTCTTTAATTGCCAATGTTAATCTATTCATTTCTGCACATTCCAATATTTTCATGATCACCTCTATCTCTATCGGAATCTTTTCATTTTTCCAATTTTGAGCAAATACAATTCCAGCTGCTCTTAATACGTGTATGATTAAATATGTTTTTTCCTTACTATAATTTTCGGGTAAAATCCCCAATAAAAGAATCTCGGGCTTTAAGTCTATGTGTTGTTTTGTCATCTTTTCCAACCATGTGTTTATTTTTGTCCAATATATTTTAACTGCTGTGCATGTCCACCACATATGGTAATATGTTCCGGGTGTCTGGTGACATTTCCAGCATTTAGCTGATTTGTCTTTAAACATCTTTGCCAGTCTTGCCAGTGCAAAATGCCATCTATAAAATATATAGATTTTCTTTATATGCTGTTGACATTGTTAATTAATAATTTCTATCCCATAATTTCTGCCATTTATCTAATTCTATCCCATAGCCAAAGTTTTTTCCCCAAGCTATCATCATCTCCTTCACCTGTTCTTTTTCTAATTTCACTCCTAGTAAATAGCTACACAATTTCTTAATCATCTATTCTTCTGCTCCTGTTAGGATTTTACCTCATTCTGTCAATTCATTCTAAAAATCATTTTTCATATCTGGAATATATTTGCATATATGAGTACCAATTCATATCAATCCCTCGTTCAGTTCTTGTTTTGTTCTGAGTTCACTTCTTTCATTTAAAACATCTTTATGTCTAACAACATTTCCCGTTTTAAAAACATTTGGGATATATAAACGCCTCCATCGTCGATAACCGGATTGGTATCTTCATCTCTCTCTCTCTTTCTCCCATCCCTGTTGCTCTTCAATGCTTTTGCTCAAATGCTTCCATCCTGTGTCTCCGCTGTTACCTCCACTCAACTTCAGAGGAATCCCTACCTGAGCTACTTGACCTTATCTCACAATCGGTTGAACTTCTTCAGGCTTATCCTCCTTGATGTCCACTCACTGTCCCTAGGGGGCGGTGTTTGGAGGCAGCTTGAGATTTGAGGGTTGCCATGACAACCCTAAAGCCCAAGGCTGGCCCCGTTGCATAAGTGGGGGGGGAGTCACCCGTTAAACCTGGTTTATACCTATTCTAGATTTGTTTTCAGACCTGGAGAGTGCAGAGTCCAGACCTGGTTAGCATGCAGGACTGCAGCAGTACAAATCTCCTCTTCTCTCCTCTTCTAAGCCCTGTAACTCTCCAAGGGACCTCCCACACAGCTGCTTTAGCCATTGTTGGACCATAACAAGAATCTTTATTTAGCTTCGTATACAATAGGTGGATTCTTTTGCTCCTTTTTGTTTTCTTCATGCTTAACGAGCCTCTCCACTTGCGGTCAGAAGCAAGCATTTCCCAACTTCATGCTCCTCAGCCCCATCGTTATGGGAACACGAAGACCTTCGTGGGAAATTACAACCAAAGAGACCAAGCAGAATAGTTCCAAATATGGAGATTCTGCAATCCCCAAGTCAAATGAAGCCCACGTCTCATGCCCATCCTTAAAAACACCGTCTCCTTCCATTTGAACGTCAGCAGCATAAAGCATCTACAGAGAGTATCTGTGCATCTCCAACCGACTGAAATAAAAATTGGAACTCAGACAACCGGCTTGGAATTTGCCTCCAGTCTTACTTATCCCTTTTCGTCCATTTCAATCAAAGGAAAACTCTTCCCAGACCACACTGGGCAGATTCCAAGCTCAGACTGCCTTGAAGGGATGGAAAATGTGCAGGCAAATATCGCATCTCCAGCATAGGACTGCTGCTCTTGTGTGCCAAACAGAGCCCTTAGTGCAAAATCCAGAGATTCTGCAAGGCTTTCATCCAGTGCCAATACGCACACTTTGGTTTGAAAGTGCACAACATCACCCCCAAAGGCATCAATTTCAGTCCAGTTCTAATTCCATGCACTCAGAGCATCATATCGGGGCATGCGCCTGTCTACACAATAAGCTTGTCCTCCAACTGACTTTATACCATTAGGGGATATCCATGAAAACTGTATGATAAAAGCATTTTCACCCTTAAAAAATAAAATATTGCCACCTGGTTTGAGGGCTGAGATAATCAGAAAATGGAAAACAAATCCAATCATTCAATATGTTTTGGATTATGGTGGACCTCAACACTTCCAAAATTAACCATCAACAATGGATATGAAAATGGCCAAAAACAGATAGATAAATGGATAGATAGATAGATAGATAGATAGATAGATAGATAGATAGATAGAATGGATGGATGGATGGATGGATGGATGATGGATGATGGATGGATGGATAGATGTAGATAGATATAGATAGATATAGATAGATGATATAGATAAATAGATGATATAGATAGATGATATAGATGGATGGATAGATAAGATAGATGATGGATAGAGAGATAGACAGTCAAACAGATAGAAATAGATTGATAGAATACTCTCATTTTTAAACTAAGAATCCTTTCAGAGACACATTATTCCTGTTTCCATTCCTGCCCCACCCAACCACAAAGTTGCACAACCAAGTTACTTGTTTCACCAATCTGGACATTTTGGGCCCTTTTCAGAGATCTTCAATTTTCACCCTAGAGCCTTGAAAAAGTGAAGAGGAAATTTTTTTAAAAACCCATCTCTGCCCATTCAGTAATATCTATCAACTAAGGTTTAGACAACAAAGCCATGAACCTTGGCAGTTGAAAGTTTGTTTATTCCCACTCCTCCCCTTAATTTAATAGGAAAGCAAACATTTTCAGGTTAAACCATGCCTAATAACAAGTTTGATTTTCATAGCAACTAGCCTGCCAGGAAATATGCAACCAGGTCTCTGTTTATTTTTCCAGAGTGTGAGTAAACCCACGCCAACATCAGTTCAAGCCTAAAGGGGTGCCTGCTTATCTTAGCTTATCTCAGGCCAGATATGAGGCCCCAGGGTAGCCTTAATCTGGAAGATGAGGAAGGAAGGACAACATCATTCTAGAGGTTAGGGACAACATTCTGGGAAAAAGAAAATCAGGGAAGTAATCACTCACCTGAGAAGATGTCAAGAGATGTCTGGAATATCTACCTGACTCTGTGGTTTCTTCCCCAAACCCCCAAAACTTTAACATTAGACTGTCTACTATTGACCTCACCCCTTTCCTAAGAGGTCTGTAGGGGGTGTGCATAAGCGTACCAACGTGCCTACCGTCCCGGTCCTATTGTTTCCTTTATTTTTCTTATATGTGTCCATGTATTCATAATTATGTTTTTACTTATACCTATTATCTTGTAAGCAGTTGACTAAATAAATAAATGAATGAATGAATAAATAAATAAAAAATAAATAAATAAAATGTTTTTAAAGAAGGGACTCTTATGACTATTTGTTATTCCTTTTTTATAGTTTGTAAGTCGGGTTCTAATAACTCATTAAAAAGGTAAAGGTTCCCCTTGCACATATGTGCTAGTCATTTCTGACTCTAGGGGGCGGTGCTCATCTCCATTACAAAGCCAAAGAGCCAGCGCTGTCCAAAAATGTCCCCATGGTCATGTGGCCGGCATGACTAAATGCCGAAGGTGCATGGAACACTATTACCTTCCCACCAAAGTGGTTCCTACTTTTCCACTTGCATTTTTACACGCTTTCAAACTGCTAGGTTGGCAGAAGCTGGGATGAGTAACGGGAGCTCATTCCATTACATGGCACTAGGGATTCAAACCACCAAACTGCCGACCTTTCTGATTGACAAGCTCAGCGTCTTAGCCATTGACAACTAACAACTCATTAAACTAAGTTAAAAGGAGGTTGGGCAACTTATAGTTCATGTGTTGTGGAAACCCAACCATCCTTTTAGCTGCTCAGACGATGAAATTGATCACCAGATCAATATGGCCTATTGATTTAGGCATAACATGTAAGCTGAATTCTACTCCTTTCTGTAACAGGACAGTGTGTGCAAACTCAGGCATGGGTAATAGTGAACAACAGTTTTGTTATCCTCTGTCACACACCTCCCTGAGATGTTTTGAAAAAGAGCTCTCTCTTTGGCATGTATAGTAATTTATATTTACCTATCAGGCTATTTATGACACCAGAAACTCAAGGGTTGTGTCCTTACAACCAGGTCAGTGAAAGACCTAGCACCTAACATCTGTAACATTTGGTGAGTTTTTAACTTTGGTTGTTTCTTGTTGGTGTTGTGATTGTTAGTGACTTACAAAGCCAGGCCGGTTCGACGAATGGCTTAGCCTAATGGGGTTTGTTGTGTTGTGTGAGCAAAACTAGAATTGGGCTAGAGAGTTGGAGAATCTTCATAGTATTTATGACATCAAAAGCAAGCAAAGGAAAGTTGTAGGTGCTCCATCACTGGAAGTTTTGAAGAAGAGACTGGACAGTCATTTCAGTCCAGAATGGTATATAGTCTCCAGCTTGGGTATTCTATGTCCTGTGATATATGACGATGAATTTAAAAGCTGCAAGGGCACTAAATCAGCGAGGGAGGACTTGGGAAGGATCAAGGGAGTCCATCCCCTTGACAATAGAAGATCTTAAGCACAGGATTGTGAAAATACTCTCCCACCCCCTTCGTTTCTGTATAAATTAAGGAAGGAGAAATAGTCGGACTCAGTATAAGAAATTTGACAGGGGTTGAAATTAAGTATGAGACTAGGACTATGAGATCCAGGCTGCAAAAAAAAAAAAAGATTATGGCTGGATGAGGAATTCTGGGAGTTGAAGTCCGGAAGTCTTAAAGTTGATGAGGTGGGAGACCCCTAAATTCTAGCACAGGCTTAAATTAAGTTCTATAGCAGGGGTGAGCAGCTGTTGCAGTTTTACAACCTATGGACTTCAACAGGTGGACTTCAATGCTGGCTCAAGAATTCTTGGAGTTTAAATCCACAGGTGGTAATGTTGGCATAATTACCCACCCTTGAGTTCAAGCGAGCTAAACTTAGGAAAGGACTCGAGTGAAGTATTAGTACCACTTTACAAAGTCTTGGTAAGGCCACATCTGGAATACGGCTTGCAGTTTGGGTCACCACATTACAAAAGAGATGCTGAGACTTTGGGAAAAGAAAGTGCAGAGAAGAGCAACTAAGATGATTTGGGGACTGGAGACTAAAACATACGAAGAACGGTTGCAGGAACTGGGCCTGGCTAGTCTAGGGAAGAGAAGAACAGTGGGGGACAGGATAGGAGTATTCCACTGTTTGAGGGGCTGCCACAAAGAAGAGGGGGTCAAATTATTCTCCAAAGCACCAGAAGGCAGGGCAAGAAGCAATGGATGGAAACCAATCAAGGAGAGATTCAACCTGGAATTAAGGAGAAACTTCCTAACAGTGAGGACAATTAATCAGTGGAACAGCTGGCCACCAGAAATCATGGGTGCTCCATCACTGGAGGTGTTTAAGAAGAGACTGGACAGCCATTCGTCTGAAATGGTATAAGTTCTCCTGCTTGAGCAGTGGGGTGGACTAGAAGACCTTCGAGGTCCCTTCCAGATCTATTCTGATTCTGATCCTGTTGTCATTGTCTCTGCATGCCTTAGCACAGCCCATCACTCCAGGGCGTGCGTGTCTTGTTTATTATCTTGAGTTCTAAATCCATTCCTCGTTTTGTCCGAGCAGAGCCGAACCTTTGCCGGTTCTTGCCGAGGCAGCTGGCTTCGTCGCCGAATGCCTCCGAAAGGCCAGGCGAGTCCCACGCCCGAGCTTTGCCGAGCCGAACCGAAGGTTGCCGAGCTCCCTAGAGCCCATCCCGTCTTCCAGGCTCTGCCGGGCGCTGTCCACCGCCTGCACCGCCTGAAACCTCCCGCTTATTTGAACAGCCCCGGCAGGCTACAGAAAAGCCACCGGGGACACGGGCATGCACGGGCAGGCTGGCCGAGGGCAGGCACCCAAGATCTCTCTGTGTGTGTGTGTGCGTGCGTGCATGTGTGCGCGCAGGTGTGGCTTGCGTGCAACTCTCCCCCCCCCTCCGCCCCAGGCGCCATTCTTCCTTAGCAACCTGCAAGAGCTACCCGAAGGCTGCCGAGAAGGCCATTTTGCAACGGGCGGGGGGGGGGGGGGAGGGGGAGGGGAGAGGTGGGGAGAACACCCCCTGCCCTTCCGCATTGACTGTCGCTTCTCCCTTCGTCATCTCCTAACCATCCGGCCACTCGCTCCCCTTTAGCCGGGGCATCCAGCTTAAAGAGACACCCGGCAGAGGAGCGCCCAACTCAAGCAGAGACCGTGTGTACGCGAGAGTGCACACACGCACCCCGGTGCTACACCTGGTGTATCTGCTTCCCGCGCCCCGCCCCGCCCCTCCCCACAAGCCTCCTGGGAGCTCAAATCGGCGCCATTGAGAGAGAGAGAGGGGGAGGGGGGGGGGGGGGGGGGGGAGAAACAGGTCCGCTGCAAGGGGGGAGGAAACCCCTTCTTACGACCCGCACTTGTTAGGAATCGCTGCCACATTCACACGCTCCGCAATACACGGGTGTCGACGGGGAGGGGACAGAGAAGCGGAGTGGGGGGAGGGGGCTTGGCAAGGCGTCCATCTCCTGCTCCGGCTTAATTTGGCATGGCAGCCAAATTCTGCCCTGATTAATTAAAAGGCAGGGAAGGGCTCCAAACGAGAAAGCTGCGGGGAAAAGAGGGAGGGAGGCCTGACGGAAACTAGTTTCAAATCTGTATTATCAGGTGCCTTTCCATGCCGAAACCCAACCCTAATTAGTCCCGTAACAAGACCCCAAAGGCTGGAAATGCGGGCAAATGGAGGCCCGGTCTGGGAAGCAGATATTTGGAGGGTGGGGACGGGTAGGAATGCCACAAAGGAATTTGGTGCCAGTGCACGAATGCCTAGGCCAGGGCTAAGTCTCCTCTCCTTCCGACCCCACCCCATCGCTCCTGGCCACCCTTCTTCGCAGGAGGGAGGGAGGGAGGGAGGGAAGGAAGAAGACAGGAATTTCAGATTTCAGCACCACGGAGGCTGAACAGCACCTCACACCTGGCGCAGCGGGTCCCTGCCAGATCTCAGCCAAGGGGGGGGGAGGGGAGGGGGTTTCCTCCCCTCTTCTGCCCACCTGCGCCCCAAGCTTTTGCAACAGCTGCTCCAGATGTTGGGCCTGGCCAAGCCGGGCCCCCTTCAAAGGCACAGCGAGGAGACCATCTCTCCTCCCCATCCTTGGTCTTTCCCGCCTCAAACATGGTGGAGACTCACTCACTGAGCCTTTCCCCACCAACCCATTTTTATTTAGAAGGGCGTGAAAAGGCACAAACGCTTGTATTTACACCGGGGAAAGGCGTTGCCAGACTCCTGAGTGGGGTTTTTTTGTGTGTTTTTTTGCTACCATAGACCAGCGGCTTGGCTCCTAACAAATTCATGGAACCAAAGAGCGGGTTGCCTTCCTCTCTCCCCGCCCCCCCAGCGGTCTCCCACCCCCAACACAACATCAAAGGGAGCTAAGCGGAAAACACTTTTAAGAAAGATTTTTTTTTAAAAAAAAAATTTGGACTCAGTTACAATGCAAATATTTCACTTCTCTCACTATGAGGGTAAGGGATGAGCCTGACTTACTTCATCTGCTTCACGATTGTGCTTTTCCCGGATTCCCCAGCCCCTGTTGGGACAAAATAGAAGGGGAGGGGGAGGAAAGGAGGGGGAGGACATTAAAACCTTCATAAAAGCAAAAAAATATATATAAAAAAATCTGGCCTGTGTGAGAATATAAGAAGATAAAAGCAGATAACGAGAGAAAGAGAGAGGGGGGGGGGGGGGGGAGAGAGAGTGGGGGAGGAGTGGTAGTACTAATGGCTGTGCGCGGCGGGGATGGGTGGGAAGAGGGGAGCCAAATATTTGTGTTTGTGCAATTGATGTTTCGGTGCAAAAAAGGCGAGAGATGAAGGAGATAGGTTTTGTTTTAAAAAGAAAAATAAACAGTGGGAGGGGTAGCAAGACCCCTACCTGTTGGGGAGAGGTGGGGAACTGGGGAGGGGCTGAGATGGGGTTACATTTGAGCCAGTCCATCCAAAGGTGCGGCAGAAGATGGAGCGTGAAAACACACACACACACTCACACACCTAGTTGGTGAAAGGCAGTGATTTATTTGGGCGGAGGGGGACGGATAAAGAGGGTCTAGGCAAACGGGCCTTCGGCCAGGCATCAAAGCTACACCTGGAGGGGGAGTGAATCGCGACCTCAAAGGGACCAGAGGGGGGGGCTGCAGCGGAAATCGTGCCAAGGGGCAGAGCAGGCGGGGGGGGGGGGTCGGGGGGGGGGGGCGGAAGGGCACGGGGGGGGGGGGGGGGGGGGGGGGGGGGGGGGGGGGAGAGAACGGAGAAAGGAAGCCCGGCTTTTGGCTTACCTAGCAGGAGCAATTTCACGTCTTTGGCCGCGCTGATCCCATCTTCCTTGAGGTTCTTCTCGATCGCTTTGCTCCTTTCCAAGGCGGCCCTTTCCTCGGCGCTCAACGTACATCCCATGGTGGCCCCAAATCGGGAACGGTGCCGGGTGGACGGACCCTTCTCCTTCGCCTCTTCCCCCCCACCCTTTCACGGACGATCCCCACCCCCAAAAAAGAAAGAAGTGGGGTGGCGGGTGGGGGAAAGCCGGCCGGGAAGAGCTCGAGGTTGCAACGCCAAAGGCCAAGGGGAGGAAAAATCCTCTCTCTCTCTCTTTTTTTTTTCGCCCCCTTTCTCTCTCTCTCTCTCTCTCTCTCTCTCTTCTCTCTCTTCTTCCCAGCCCTGCTCTTGGCTCGCGCCGGCGAATCAAGGCATCCAAAGGAACCAGCCCAGCTTTGCGGGAGCTGCAGAGGAGCCGGTCGGGAGGGCAGTGGGGGCTGGGGGTGCGGTGGGGGTGGGTGGTGGGGCCGCTGGGAGAAGAAGGGAAGGGAGGTGGCTCGCCTGCCGGAGGAGTCGTCGGAGGAGGAAAGCGGAGCGCTCGAGAGAGCGAGCTGACCCCGCCGGCTGCAGCGCTCCGAGGGCTCCGGTAACCGGTTGCAGAAACGGGAGAAAGTGCTCAAGATTTTGGATTTTTTTTGTTTTTTCCCCTTCCTCCGCCTTTCCTTCTTCAAGCGCAGAATTTCTCGCGGTCCGGTGCTTTTTTGTTGTTGTTGTCTTGTTTTGGTTTTTTCCTTCCTTCTTTCCCTGCAGTTGGATTGGGAGGGGGGGGTTGTTGTTTTTTTTCTCCCTCCCCCTCTTCCTCTCCCCTCCCCCCTAATCTGGGGGGTCTCTAATGGGCGGCGGCGGCGGCGGCGGCGGCGATGGCTGCGAGCGATCGCATCGTTCAGCCCGTCCTAATGGAGAGAAATGCAGAAAGGGTGGCGGTGGGGGTGGGAGTGGGAAGGCGGCCGCGCGCGCGCGTGTGCACGCCAGCCAGCCAGAGGAGAGAGAGAGAGAGAGAGAGAGAGAGAGAGAGAGAGAGAGAAGAGGAGGAGGAGGAGGAGGAGGAAGAGGAGGAGGAGGAGGAGGGGGCACAACGACGAGCGAGCCCGGGCTCTGCGCTGTGCTGACTTCAAGGGGCGAGGCGAGGCCGGCTGGACTGCTGACGTCTGTGGCTCCCCGTCCGCGCATGCGTGCTGGCCAGACAGTTCAGACCCCCCCCCCCCGGGGTGGGGCAGGGTGGGGCGCTTTTTTTGCGGTGGGGGGGATGAGGAGGAAAAGGAGAAGATGGCTAGGAAAGGAAGAGGTCTGTCCTGCCAACCTCTGAGCGCGGGGTGGGATCAGGGACCCCCCCCCCACACCAACAGTTGCTGCTATACTGAGATTTAGCCGCTCTTCCCCCGCCCCCGGCCCGGCTTTTATTCGGTAGGGAAAGTGACGCTCGGGGGGCGGGGGGGGAGTTTCGGTGAAGAGAAAGTGAATGCGCGAGATGCAACCGAGGAGGCTCGCCTGCCCCCTTCTGCTTTGAGTGACTTCGCCTTCCCTGCCTTTTTAATTAAAATGCAGGCTTGGTTTTATTTTATTTTTTAATTTCATGTCCAAATAGGTGCGGTTTTCCCTATCTTATTTTTTTTTAAATAGGCACTTAAAAAAAAAAAAGGATAAATTTTATTTTTGCCACCCTTGGTGCAGGTGCACGAATCGTTGCGTTTTCAAGATGCATTGATTTCCCTTCGTTTTATTTTTTTTCCACCCCTCCCGAGAAGGGACGCGGAGAAAAAACCAAACCAAACCCTGGAGAATCCAAATGCAGGAAGGTTGAGGGTCTTCTCCAGAGAAAGAGAGCGCCCCCCCCCCAAAAAAAAAAGCGGAGCAAAAATTGAACTCTTCTAATGAAGTCCTTTTGCTCCGGGGTAGGTGGTAGGTAGGGACATCGGGATCCCTTAGAACGGGAGGCAAAGCCTGAGAACCACGTTTGATCGCAGTCGTGGCTGGAAACAGGAATTGGAGACATTCCAGTCTAGAGCAGGGGTTGCCAACCTTTTGGACCTCAGGGACCACTAAACTCATAATTTTAAATCCTGCAGACCAGAGACCCTGAGAAAATCCCCCCCAAAAAAGTCTGCAGGAAAATTCCCCACCCGGATTTCCTACTGGTCGACCATTCTTTATTTGGGATCGCAGGATACCGTCTCCAACTCCGTTCTCAGGGGGAGAGAGAGAGAGAGAGAGAGAGACTTTTGGCTTCATGCAAGGAAAGCAACAGAAGCAGCAGAAGTCTTTCTTTCTCTCCCCCAAACTCCGTCAGAAATGAGTCTGTGTGAGACTTGTCCAGCCAGTGCAGCCTTTTAGAGCAGGAGGCCTTGCAGGGTCCCAAAGACTCATTTCTGGTGGAGTTTGGGGGAGAGAAAGAAAGACTTTTGCTGCTTTCCTTGCGTGCAGCCAAAAGCAGAAGACAGAAATGGAAAGAAGCAGCCTGGTGGCCAGGCGAGGTGCGTGGGGTGAGTGGGGCAAGTTCTCCCCCTCCACCCTATCCCCCCTCCCCTCACTATCTCGTGTTGTTCACAATGCAAGTGACACAAGCCTTGTGTTCCCGCAGGCCATGTGGGAGGTGCAGCCTTGTGTTCCCACACAGCCTGGATTAATTGCTTTGGGGTGGACATTTCTCTGCAGACCACCAGAATTTTCTCATGGACCATCAGTGGTCCCCGGCCCACTGGTTGGCAACCACTGGCCTAGAGAGTATCACTTTAGCCAATCTTGAATGCCTTATTCAGTAAGCCATGTTTAAGCCATGATGCTGCATGAATCGAGTGGAGAGGTTTGTTCTCCGCTCCTGGTATCCAGGTGGCTTTGCCCAGCTAAAAGAAGGATCTGCAGATCCATCATGGATAGTTGCCTTGTGTTAAATTGACCCTTCTTCATTTCCCTGGGCCAAAAGAACACTCGACTGTTGGTGTTGTTAGAAAGTGTCTACCTAGGCAGTTATTGAGAGCTAGTCTAGACAGGCTAATGCTTGGATGTGTGATGATGGGGAAATCTCAGGTGGGAAGGTTAGACCGAGAAATTGAAAATCACTACTGGAAAAAAAAAATAAGGGCAATTCATCTTCCTATGATGCCAAAAATCCTGCATGGATGTGCCCATAAAACACGTCCATTTTGAACAGTTGGATTCCATGGTGTCCTCTTTAAAATCAGGAAGACACCAGATGAGTAGCCTAGTGAAGAGAAGGACCAGGGGAGGCAGGATAGCAGTCTTCCAGTGTTTGAGGGGCTGCCACAGAGAGGAGGATGAGGGGGTCAAGCTATTCTCCAAAGCCCCCCCGAAGGCAAGACAAGGAATAATGGATGGAAACTGAACAAGGAGAGATTCAACCTGGAAATAAGGAGAAACTTTCTGACAGTGAGAACAATCAACCAACGGAAGAGAAGTTGCCCTCAGAAGTTGTGGGAGCTTCATCACTTGAGACCTTCTAGAGGAGACAGGACAGCAATCAGTCGGAAATGGTGTAAGGTCCCCTGCTTGGGTGCGGGGTTGGACTAGATGCCCTCCCTTGCAAGTCTTGTTATTCTGAAAAGTCAACCATGAAAGAACAGGCCAGAGGAGATGCAAAGAGGCCAAACATATTTTGAAGCAGGAATAATCACACAAGCAAAGTGATTTTTTTTGGGGGGGGGGGGGTATTTGACCACAACACTGAATGTGCACATTATTCAGGGTATCCAAAAGTTGCATATAACTCTGCTAAGCCATATTTTAACCATGTTTGTAAAATGAGACTCTTGGCACGGGGCTGGGCTTCTATCTTACTGGTACGTTTACAGACCACAGTCATTATTTTTACACTTTGTTCTAAGCCAAAAGCAAAGAAATTACATTAAGGCTTAGGTGTGAACCAAAAGAAAATTGTTGAATTCTCCACTGAAATTTATGCCCAAAGAGATATTTTGAGTGCAGAAATCAGCATCTCTAATTGCATTCAGCTGAATGGTGGATGCAGGTATATCTTCATATTTATTTTTATTTATTTTGATATGCATGCCTTGTCTATTTATACAGTCAAGGCAGCTAACAATGCATTATAATTTTTAAATTAAAAACCATTTTTATAGGGTAGAAAATAGAATAGAATAAACTACAGAACAGAATATAGAATAGAAGAATAGGAGAGGAGAGAGAAGAGAAGAGAAGAGAAGAGAAGAGAAGAGAAGAGAAGAGAAGAGAAGAGAAGAGAAGAGAAGAGAAGAGAAGAGGAAAGCAGTAAAAATTAACAGTGCCAACATCCACTCCATACCTTTCTCCTTGTTGCTTTCTGGAGATGTGAGACCTTCCTGTGATGTCTGCTTTTGGTCATTGATCTAAAGTTGCAAAGCCCTTTGCAAATATGATAGGAAAAAAATGATATTTTTTTAAAAAAAATGTACAGGCAGCAAGAGGAAGCAAAATGCATAGATAAGGTTTTTAGTTTTTAAAAATCTGTAATTATCACCTTTTTAAGTTTTCATATGATACTTTCCAGGTGGACAATAACTGTACCTACTGCACCTGTTCGACAGAGAAGGAAAGGCATCTCCTTCTATTACTACTACTACTACTACTACTACTACTACTACTACTACTACTGCTGCTGCTGCTGCTACTGCTACTACTGTTTCTAAAATAAAAATTACACACTTGCCTACTTGAAAAGCAAAGATGGGTAACAAAGATGGGTATCTCTGAGCTTGGTTGTTTTCTTGAAGACATTTCATTACCAAACTAGCTCACATCATCAGTATTAGTAAGAATTGGGATTTGCTCTTATTTTATACTCAAGTGCCTTGCCCTGTCAGTGTTGGTGGGAGTAGTCTTAGTGGTTCCTTGTTTGGGCAATTGTTCTTGATATCCCCTTCTAGCACAGATGATCTTACCTAGATGGGTAATGAAATGTCCACAAGAAAATAACCAAGAGAGCGCCAAGGACCCCTCGTAGCTCCACCCTCTCTGCAACCATGGGGAGAAGCGGCATCCTAAGGTAGAACCCCAAATTCTTCTTAAAAGCCCCAAGGAAAATGGGATGTGGGCTGAGCCGATCCTTCGATTACATTTGAGTCAAGTGTTTGCTAATCTAAACAGAAATAAATGCAGGGCACCGAAATATAAATACATCACCAAAAACATTTCCACAGAAAGGCACCCCCTGCAGAGTTAAAACACTGAGTGACTGCAGAGCAATTGAAGAAAGAGGAGAGCTGAAGTGAGGGAAAGGTGATTGATTTATTTTCAGAGAGTGGGGCAGGGGTCTCCAACCGTGACAACTTTTAAGACAGTGGACTTGTCAACATAGCTTGTGAACTTGTGAACCCAGCATAGCTGGCTGGGGAATTCTGGGAGTTGAAGTCGAGATGTCTTAAAATGAAGATTGGGGAACAGAGAGAGAAAGGAAAAGAAGGGAAGGGGAAGAAAAGGGAGGGGAGGAAAGGAAGAGAAAGGAAGGAAAGGAAGCTAAAAGGAGGAGGAAGGGAAGGGGAGGAAAGGAAAAGAAAAGGAAGGAAGGAAAGGAAAGAAAGATAAAAGGAGGAGGAGGAGGAGGGAAAAGGAAGGGAAAGTGGAGGGAAAAGGAAAGGAAAGGGAGGGAGGGAGGGAGAGAGATGCTACGCACTTAAACAATTCACCATAAACACATGATGGTGATGGTTGTTCAAGAAAAATATTTAGCTTGGCAGCCACCTGATAGTTCATAGCGCTTACATCCTTGGTGTATTTTTGACAAAGATACACTGCAGACCCATTTATATCAATCTGGAAACCTCCCACAGAGAAGGCTGGGAATTGCAGTGTGGAAAAGGAGTGCGCAAATTATCTCAAACCATCTTTAGTTTGTAAGTGTTTCCCTCCATTGGTAGAATGACTTGAATGAAAGTTGAGAAAACTAGCTTTCTGTGGATGTGATCTGTAGCACCCTGTATCTATCCTGATGGGGACATGCTGGTTCTCTGAATAGCCATCGCAATAGCCCTTAGACTTATATATCACTTTATAGTGCTTTACAGCCTCTCTAAGCGGTTTACAGAGTCAGCCTCTTGCCCCCAACAATCTGGGCCCTCTTTTTGCCCACCTCGGAAGGATGGAAGGCTGAGTCAACCTTGAATCTGTCAGGATTGAACTCCTGGCAGAGGGCAGAGTTAGCCTGCAATATTGCATTCTAACCACCATGGTGCTTACCTACCATCTATCTAT
>NW_020769377.1:579434-592581 GCF_900518735.1 Pseudonaja textilis
ATTATTATTATTATTATTATTATTATTATTATTATTATTATTATTATAAAAGGTGTTTCTTAGAAAAGTCAGTTTCTGATTCCCAAGCAATGGCATAATTGACTTCGCCATACCCAGACAACACACAACCTTGGCAAATATAAGACTTGTGGTGTTCAACTCCCAGGGGAATTCTGGTAGAGCTGAAGTCTACCAGTCTTAAACTTGCCAAGGTTGGATTCCATTTTACATTATAACATCGTGCTAGAATTAGGGAGTTTACAATGGGCCCCACATCCTAGACAACAGGGCCTCGGGCTTCGTGGCTACATCTGAGCTGCAGTGGCGCAGTGGTTAGAGTGCAGTACTGCAAGCTCCTTCTGCTGACTGCTGGCTGCCTGCAACTTGGCAGTTAGAATCTCACCAGGCTCAAGGTTGACTCAGTCTTTCATCCTTTGAGGTGGGTAAAATGAGGACCCAGAGTGTTGGGGGCAATAGGCTGACTCTCTAAACTGCTTAGCGCGGGGTTGTAAAGCACTGTGAAGTAGTATATAAGTCTAAGTGCTGTTGCTATTGTCCTTCCTTCCTTCCTTCCTTCCTTCCTTCCTTCCTTCCTTCCTTCCATCCATCCATCCATCCATCCATCCATCCATCCAGTATTGCAGGCTGACTCTGCCCACTGCCAACAGTTCAATCCTGGTTGACTCAACCTTCCATCCTTCCCAGGTGGGTAAAATGAGGACCCAGATTGTTGGTGGCCAGAGGCTGACTCTGTCAACCGCTAAGAGAGGGCTGTGAAGCACTGTGAAGCAGTATATAAGTCTATTGCTATTGCTATTCCCTCATTGCAAGGTCCATCCTTGGTTTCTGATTCTGCAACGCTTGGCCTGCTCTTAGTCAGAAATCACAAGGAGGCGAGGAAGACCAGGAGCCAAACCGATTTTACCCTGCACTGGCTGGGAAGGAATTGTTTACATTTGCCTGTTCATGTCTTCTGGAATCTCTCTTTCTTTCTCTCTTTCTCCCTCCCTCCCACAGCCCAGAGCTCTATTTTTAGCCCTGCACAGTGGAACAGCCAAAGCAGAGACATATAAAAGGACAGCATAGCGTAAATACCAACAAGTCTTGGGATCCAAAACAGCCTATCTGCAAATTCTGTAGGGTGTGCGCACAGGTGTGTTGAGGAATATCACAGTAGAGGTTAGCAAAATCAGGGCAGAGATATCAATCCTTGGCATCCATCCCGATAGGTAAGAGCTTTGTTATGGTCACTTCCCTGGGATGGTCAAGAGAGAGATAAGGAAGCGAAGAAAGGTTGCAACAGCTTTTGTCCTCGGAAGTTGTGGGAGCGCCATTACTTGAGACTTTCAAGAAGAGATTGGGCTGCCATTTGTCAGAAATGGTGCAGGGTCTCCTGCTTCGGTGGGGGGGGTGGGGGTTGGACTAGATGACCTACAAGGTCCCTTCCAACTCTGATTATCTGTTATGAGATTGGGCATCAGATTAGCCTCCTTGAGGTGCTGAGGCAGCCCATTGTCCAATCTTGCTGTGGGTGGACACTCGCTGCCTTTCCGTCTGGTGAAGAGGATTGGTGGATGCCCGCAAGGGTGGGATGCAAATATTTTTACTGCCGGTTCTGTGGGCATGGCTAGATGGGCGTGGCCATGTAACGGAGTGGGCGTGGCTTCTTCATTTTTGCAGGACCCCTCTGCGCTCTGTTGTTGTTGTTTTTTTCTTGCCTCCTGGGCCTCAGGGAGCCCGTTTTTCCTCCCAGGAGGCTACCCTGAGGCCCAGGAAGCAAAAAACGAAGTGCAGAGGGGCGCACAGCACACACACACACACATGCATGCACCCTTTTTGCCTCCTGGGCCTCAGGGAAGCTTCCTGGCCAAAGCAGTAAGACAGCAAGGCGGATCCCAACACAGCTGATCATCAGAACAGCTGATCATCAGGAGGGGAAAAAATGAAAAAGAAAGACCAGTTTGACTTGAACCAGTTGCTGCTGTTTTTTTTTACTACCGGTTCGCCCGAACCAGGCCAAACCCATAGAATACCACCATTGGATGCTAGCCAACCCAAGGATGCACCTGCAGTCTTTCTTGACGGTGGTGGGGAGGCAGGAATATACACGGACACGCAGACATACGCGATGCATGCATGCACACCCAGAGAGAAAGGTTGCGAGGAGACTGCTCACTTTCCCAGCCCTGAAATAGACCTTAGGCAGAACTCTCCATTTCTGAAAGAGGACAAACTTCTCTTTCCCAGGACAGCTTCAGCAAGAAATCTGGGCAGGTCATCCTGGACCCATGACTATTTTCTCCTTCCTTCCTTCCATCCTCCTGACTCTCCCAGATTCTTCTCCCTGCTCCATCCATCTTTCTTTGAGCTCTCGCTCGCCGCCTTAGGGCGCTGGTGCTGAGGATAATTCCTTATTACAGTTTTATTGCATTCATCAACGTACAAGGTTCTGAGATCTACTCCATCAGCAACACTTCCTCAAGACTAAAACTTAAAAAGAATTCCACCAGGGTAGAGAAAGTATAGTATACGGTAGAACAAGGGTTTTGGAGTCCTTTCTACCCCATTGTATTGACAGGGGTGTGTGTGAGAGGGAGGGGGAGGGAGGGAAGGAAGGAAAGGAAAAGAAATTGAAAGAAAGAGAGAGAGAGAGAAGAAACAAACAAACGAACAAACAAAAAAAAAGGGGGGGGGGAGGGAGGGATCTTGTTGTGTGTCCTGGTGTGTTTGCTGGTCAGTACTGGGAAGCATGGAGTGAGCTGCAAAAAAATCCATTTTGCAGAAGGAGAGTGCTTTTAATAGAGTAAATCACTAATATCCTGATCCACTGCCTAACTCCCTGCCCCAGACAGCAGGGGAATGTGTGTGTGTGTGTGTGTGTGTGTGTGTATTTGTGTGTAGAAAATTTGTAGAATGGAGAAGAAGAAGAGGAGGAAGAGGAGGAGGAGGAAAAATATCTTATTTTGCAAATTTCAATTGGGTCCCATTTTTTTTCCAGTTTTTGAACAATTATCCATGAGTGAGTGAGTTTTTATATTGCTGCTGTGCCCATTAATATGTGTGGAAGTGAGCTTTCCTTCCTTCATGCAAAGAATTTGTTTCCAGAAGAGACACTGTGCTCCGACTGAAACCACATTCACCAAATGAAAACGCCAAGGTTGCCTTGAACCAAGTCCCTGCTCACAGTCCAACGATTGGCACCTGAGTCCAGGCTCACCAGACAAGTCCCTTTATTTTCTCAGTGAGGTTTTTCAGAACTGGTTGGTCACTGTCCTTATTCTTCCCAGTGCTCCAAGAGAGGGACCGGCCCAAGGTCACCCAATGGCTTTGTGGGACTAGAATTGATGGTGTCTTGGTACCTAGCCTGAAGCCTTCACCACCAGACCAAACCGGCTCTCTCAAAATAGACCTGACGTACCATTATAAATAAGCAACTTCTAAAAATAGTTTCCCCCTCCAAAATCCCAACGAGGAACTCCCTGTCCTGGCCAAAGTGCATGATGTGGTCTCACCTGCTTTGCATTCTCTTCCTGCTGCGCTTTTCATCTGATGCAGAGATCTTTCAAGAGGCGGGTTGATTTTTTTCCTCTAGAGGTTACAACTTTGCGATGTCTCTTTGGTCTCCCTTCTGACTAACTGGTTCCAATCTAAGAAAATGAGCCAACGGTTTCTAAGATCAGCCAACATTCTGGGTCTAACTCAAAGTGTTGTTTATGGAGATTCTCAATCTCCCCGGTCATGATTGTACCTAAAGTGTTTTTTCAAGAGGCAACTGGACTTTCTGGTTTTTCTTTGAAGACATTTCACTTCTCATCCAAGAAGCTTCTTCAGCTTCTTCATCCATGAAGCTTCTTCGGAGCTGAAGAAGCTTCTTCGATGAGAAGCTAAACTTCTTCGAAGAAAAACAAGGAAGTCCAGCTGCCTCTTGAAAAAGCACCTTTGGGACATCCAAGGTGTAGGTTATCACCTTTGAAACCCTTCATGGTATGCGTCCAGGTTACCTTAAGAACCATCTCACTAAACCTCCATTGTGTCAGGGTTCCGATGGATGCCCTAATTAATTCATGAGCCTCGAGCCAAGTGTCAAAAGAAATTGAATTATTGATTAGGAGAAACATATTGCATTTTTCCCAAGTGTAGTTGGCTCTGCCCTATGTAATTTACTGCCCACCTATTTCCCCCCCTCCTCCCAGGGTGTGTCATAAATCACATTCTCCAACAAAGCGTTTTTGCGGGCTGTAGAAAACATGCCTCTCCTCTCCTCTCCTCTTAATTTTGATATTTATTATTTTAATACTTTATCAAGGAGAGAACCAACCTAGAAATAAGGAGAAATGTCCTGATAGTAAGAACAATTCATCAGTGCAACAGCTTTCCTTTAGAAGCTGTGGATGCCCCATCACTGGAGGTTTTTAAAGAGACTGGACAGCCATTTATCCAGGATAGTATAGGATCTCCTGCTCGAGCAGGGGGTTGGACTAGAAGACCTCCAAGGTCCCTCCCAACTCTGTTATTCTGTTACATATTAAGAACCATAGATAATACAGTAAAAATCACAGATTGGAAGTAGGAGTTATACTAAGTTCAATCAACACTAGAAATTTAATTTCCCATAAAGTTGAAATATAGACTAACATAACAGATAACACATAGGAGTTGGAAGGACTTTATAGGTCATTTAGTCCAACCCTCCCCACCCCCAAGCGGAAGACCCTACACCATTTCTGACAAATGGCAGTCCAATCTCTTCTTGAAGGTCTCAAGTGATGGCACTCCCACAACTTCCAAGGGCAACTTCTGTTCCACTGGTTGATTGTCCTCACTGTCAGAAAGTTTCTCCTTATTTCCAGGTTGAAGCTCTCCTTTATCAGTTTCCATCCATTGTCTGATGCTTTGGAAAATACCTTCCCCACTCCTCTCTGTGGCAGCCCCTCAGATATTGGATCACTGCTCTCCTGTCTCCCCTGGTGCTTCTCTTCACTAGACTAATCATGCCCAGTTCCTGCAACCATTCATCATATGTTTTAGTCTCCAGTCCCCTAATCATCCTGGTTGCTCTTCTCTGTACTTTTTCTAGAGTCTCAACATCTTTTTTATAATATGGTGACCAAAACTGGATGCAGGACTCTGGGTCTGGTCTTATTAAGGCTTTATAGAGTGGTATTTGTACCTCACTTAATCTCAATATGTCTCTGTTAATGCAAGTTAGGATTGCATTGGCTTTTTGGGCTGCTGCTGCACACGGCTGGCTCATATTTCCCTGGTTGTCTACTAAGACTCCAAAATCCCTCTCACAGTTACTGCTATTGAACCTGGTTTCACCCAGTCTATATGAGTCCTTTTGGTATTTCTTGCCTAAGTGTAGGACTTTACTTTTCTCTACACTGAATTTCAATTTGTTAGATAGGGCCCAGTGTTCTAGTCTGTCAAGAGCCATCTTTAATCTTGAGTCTATCTTCTTGAGCGTTGGCTATTCCTGCCAGATTAGCGTCATCTGCAAATTTGGTAAGTTCCCCTTCTATTCCCTCATCTAAGTCATTTAAGAAGATATTGAAGATAATGAAGACTAGTTGGGGGGCATGGAAAGACACTGAATTTCCAATGATCCCATTGAAGAAGTTCTGGGAAGGAGAGACACTGTTAAGAAATGGATAGAGACAGGAGAGAGTCTAACTGCAATTCAAAATAAAAATGAATACATACATACAATATACATGTACTCGGGTGTAATCTAAGCCAGTATGGTGTAGTAGTTAAGGCATCAGGCTAGAAACTGGGAAACTCTAAGTTCTAGTCCTGCCCTAGGCTCAAAACCAGCTGAGTGACTTTGGGCCAGTCATTTTCTCTGGGCCCTAAGAAGGAAACAATAGAAAACCACTTCCAAAAACAACAGAACTGTAGGGACGTGTCCAGGCTAGGAGTGAGCATTGACTCAAAAATATATACAACAAAGACAAAAATAAAATTAGATCTAGCTAATATATCACCCTCAAGTATTTTACAAGTTTCCCCCCTTAGATGCATAAGAAATTATAATCCAGTGGGGCAGTGTGCAAAGGCATTGAAGGGAACAGAAAGAACATTCTTGTTCTTTCTTATTCTTATTATGGTCACTGACCAAAATAATATATAGTTACGTAAGGGTTTACAAAGCTCCAGTGGAAATACATTAAAAATCTGATAAAGCAATAAATACAAATACTAGCGTACTAAAAGGATACAAGACTACTGAAGACTAAATTACTAAATCATAAAAAAAAACCTTTGCAACGACATAGGAGAAAAACATATTAGGTATAAAATAAGGTATAACATAAATAACCTTATTACAAAAATAATTTGCCCCATAACCTCATTTGTTTCTCATTGTTATACATCCCGTAGGCTAATGACACAAGGGCTAAAACAATGCTAGCAACTGTAAAAGTGTCAGGAATGCACAGTTGCGTGCGCCGAATATTTATGAATCTATCCAGTGTGTAATAAAAGCCAGAGGACTGTGGAAAAATGTAGATCTGCATTTTGTTTATATGTCTTTACAAAGCAGTTTTTTTTTTATTAGAGGACAAATGCCGGAGAGGATCGGGAACATGTCAGATTCTGCAATGTCATATAGTCCCAAACGTTCAATATATTCAATACAGTGTACATTTACTCTATATTTATTAAAACTTCTGGAGACATCAACAAACACTGAACATTATTATACTGATTATATTATATTATTTTACTGATTAACCCTTCTTTATAAGCTCCATTTTAGCTTGTGCGTCCTAATAACTTGCAAACTTGCTGCATCACGTTAAGACATAGACATAGAATAATAGAGTTGGAAGGGACCTTGGAGGTCTTCTAGTCCAACCCCTTGATCAAGCTGGAGATCCTATACCTTTTCAGACAAATGGCAATCTCTTTCTTATACAGTTGACAATCAGATAATATATGTCTATATTCTATCACTGGAGTTCTGCAAATACAAATGTGTTCCTTATAAGAGACTTGGTTAAATCTTCCTTATTTAACTATTCTGTTCAGTTGCTCGATTCTTGCACAAGTAAATATCTCCCTAAGATGTTTAGACATTTCTGCCTTTACATGTTTGTCTAACTTGAAAGGTGTGAGGACCCAAAGGGGCGTGGCACAAAGGCAACACAGTCAGATAATCAGTAGGAGTCCCTTTATCAGCTCCAACTTTGCCCCCAGTGTCCTGGTTACCTTCTGGCTGGAGAAAAAACTCTCCCAGGAACAGCCTTTGGCTGCAGAGAATCAAGTCCAAAACATGGTCAAGAAAAACTATAACTATAAGTCCAGTCAAGGCAAAATAAGGTGATTAGTTCAACAGGGCAGGAGCAAGAATTCCAGATGTGAAGGCATGGCAATAACTCAACACGGTTGGGAAGGTGCCAGGAACACAGATAACCAAAGTCAACACAAGATAAACTCATGTTTTCTCCCAGCAATCAGCATGCATTTCTTTTAAATTTGCATTCCCAGGTATGGCTAATGAAGGGAATCAGGGCCCTTTCCTCCCCCGTAAGCCATGCAACCCACATAGCTCTCTTCTGTGTGCCCTAGGATGAAGAGGGGAGGGCCTTGGTCTGAACCCCCTCTCCCTTGTTCTACCTCTCTCCTGCTCTGCCCATCCAGACTTTACCCTTCGCCAGTATCCTCCACAGCCAATGGAGCCACTCTCCCATTCCCTGTCAGTTGTTCGTCTTCCTCCTTGGATTCAGACTCCGACAGGGGCATGACAAAAGGCATGCATATAGCGAATCATTCCTTTCAGAGTTCTGATCTTATGCCAGGATCTTTTTCTGCACCTATAACCAGGATTCTTTGTGCATCAATCTCATCACACAGTGCCCTTTTCAAGAAATCCAAGGATCTCTTGAAAGGATCTCAGACATTGTGGGAGCTCCATCACTGGAGGATTTTGAGAAGAGATTGGACAGCCATTTGTTTGAAATGGTGTAGTAGGGTCTCCTGCTTGGGTGGGGTGTTGGACTAGATGACCTCCAAGGTCCCTTCCAGCTCTCCTAATCTGTATCTGGCTCTTCATATATGCACAGAGTTTATGGCTTCATTTGAACACAGTAATGACTTCAGTTTGGTTCATTCACAAATCGATTCCATATTTGACTTCTCCAGGGAATTCAGGCTGTCAAAGAGTCTTGATGGAGTCTAAGCAGGGGTGGGATTCAAAAATCCCAATAACCAGTTCTCTGCCCGGTTGCTGGGTGGGCGTGGCCATGGTAGGTGTGGCCTACCGGAACTTCCGGTTCAACTGTTTTTCACCTTCCCCAGAGTCCGGAGGCTTCCCTTGGGCCTCTGGGAGGGCAAAAACGGTCTCCCCTGGGCTCTAGAAGCTGGAAACAAGCCTGTTTCTAGACTTCTGGAGCTTCCGGTTTGTCCCGTTTTTCACTCTCCCAGAAACTCCACACTTACCTGGATCCAAAATGGTCCACCTGGAGACTCCTGGGAGGGCAGGGCAGGTTGGTTCAACTACCAGTTTGGCAAACGAGATGTAAATTTAACTTCCGGTTCTCCTGAACCGGGCCGAACCGGCTGAATCCTACGCCTGCGTCCACTCATTTAAGGAGAAGCTCAGACTATGTGAAGCTTGTCTGATTCCAACATTGTTTCAGTCACAAAAGACCTCATTTTATTTTACTGGATTTTCTCTTCCCCTGGGTGCCTTTATTTGCTCCTTCCTCTAGCTGTTCACACTTTTCTGACTGATCCAGTGTTTAAATGTTACAGTAATTTTTATTTCTTTCTCTGGGTGTCAACTTGCATACCGCCATGTAATTACACCGTAGATTCCCAGTGCTTAAACGTTATAAGATGTAAAAGCATTCTTTTAAATATAGGTTGTATTTTTAAGACTGTTTATTTTTAATTATCTGCTGCATGGCTGCTCTGTTAATAGAAAAGTGGGAGAACATTATCATAAAATGAAGACACTGACAAGGAGGAGAGCGGGTCAATGCCAATAAAGTTAATATTTTTGTAAAGAATGATACGAAAATTAGGGGAATTGACCCACTGAAATGAGCAGCAGGCAATAGACCTAACCTACAGGAAGAGGAAAGCTATGCCATTCCCACTGGCCCTGAGTATTTTCATCACCAAGGGACTGGTGAACTGACAGGTTTCAAAGGCAAGGGATTATCAAAGCAAATGGACAACAAAGCAAGTTACAACTTTGTGCCTGATTTCTTTTAACAGAATAACAGAGTTGGAAGGGACCTTGAAGGTCTTCTAGTCTAACCCACTGCACAGACAGGAAACCCTATACCATTTCAGACAAATGGCTGTCCAGTCACTTCTTAAAATCCTCCAGTGTTGGAGCATCCACGACTTCTGGAGGCAAGTAGTTCCACTGATTAATTGTTCTCACTGTCAGGACATTCCTCCTTAGGTCTAAGTTGGTTCTCTCCTTGATTAGTTTCCATCCATCGCTTTGTCTTGTCCTCAAATATTTTGGAGAATAACTTGATGACCCTCTCTTCTTTGTGGCAGCCCCTCAGATATTGGACGACTGCTCTCATGTCTCCCTTAGTCCTTCTTTTCCTTAAACTAGACATTTCCAATTCCTTCAACCGTACTTCATACGTTTTAGCCTCCAGGCCCCCTAATCACCTTTCTTGTTTTTCTTTTGCATTTCCTTTCAATTAATTTTTTATCATTAAAATGGCCAAATATTAAAGTAAAAGTGTGGGTTGAATGATGCAGTGCAAAGAAAGAAAAAGAAGAGAAATAAACTAGGTAAAGGTTAAATACAGTAAGTTTCCCAGAGAAGTGAGCAAGTAAAGAAAAATAATAAAGAGATGAGATTCATGTCATCCATGGCACAAATATCTATAAAGTCAGTTATTAGGATTATTATTAAATCCAGATCATGTCATAGCATTATATTCTTACAGTATAAGGTTCTGGTCTCCCAAGTAAAAAGGGGTAGAAATTACTAAAGAGATTAAAGAGTTCTGTTTGGAAGGAAATGGTCCTTAAATTTAAACTCTATTATTGCTTTTATTTGGAAAGATATAATACGGGTAGTCCTCCACTTACAACAGTTCACTTAGTGACTGTTTGAAGTTACAACAACACTGAAAAAAACGATCATTTGTTCACACTTGTGGAAGGAGAGATGTCCCTTGTGGATTTCAGAAATATCAAACCCTGTTCTGTGCTGAGCTAGGTCAAGGGAAGAAAGAGCTAGTTAATATTAGGGATTGTTCTGTCTTTTATCATTACTGGCTGAATGTATAAAGACAGACAGGCAAACTCTACAAAGTCTTCCATACAAAGTTTCTTTCTTGCATTATATTAGGAATCCTCAAGGTAACTCATGGTTATGTCGAGATCCATCTAATATCCAATTCTTCGCACAGCTGACTTCATAGTGTAAAAGAATAGTGATCTTTTATCCCATAATGAAGGATCAAGGGGGTGAGGCACCAGCAGGCTGCTGGGGTCCAGGCAAGAGTGAAGGAACCTCCCCACAACCCAACCAAGGGTCAATTCAGTGACCAATCTGGATTACAGATGTGACCACATGACATGAACTACATTTCCCAGGATGCATTAACTACATCTACCACAAGGCATTCCCTTAAGGGGACAGTTCCCAATTCTTAACTAACTATCCCACTTCCCAATTAACTATATACTGTCTGGACAGCACAGGGATAGTCAGAGGCTAAGCTAACCAATAAAGGAGACTATTTGTAGCTCAGGGTTAAAATGAGGGAGTCGTTGATTGTTTTCTTGCAGATGTTTCACTTCCTAAACTAGGAAACACTGTCAGTGCTAAGGTAACCTCCTCTGGTTAACAGTTCTATGTGAGAACAGAAGAAAGAGATCATCATCTTCTTCTTTTAATGACCCCATAATCCCTTGTGGGGTGGAGTTTGGGCAACTCAATGGAGCTGAATGCTTACTGGCCGGATGCCCTTCCTGTCACCAATGCGGAGGTTTTTTCAGTAGATATAGTCTCATTCTATCCAGAGAGAGAAATATCTGCCTCTAAGCAGAAGAAAAATAGTGAGTTAATCCCATGTGGTTTGTGAGTGCTCTCTTGGCAGGTTGTGTATGTGTGTCGGGAGGGGGGTTGGCCTAGACGACCTTCAAGATCCCTTCCAACTCTGTTGTTATTCTGCTTTCTTCTCCAATGTTTTGTGACTACTCCAAAGTTTTGTAGGTTTTTAAAAACTCCATCACAGGAGGCTTTTAAGAAGAGATCGGACAGGCTGTTTGTCTGCAATGGTATAGGACAGTGGTGGCTAACCTTTTGGGGCTCTTGTGCCAAAAATTGTGTGCTTGCTCACGCGTGCACGCTCACGTGCCAGCACCCAGAAGGCAATGCACATGGGGCCTCCCACGCCCCCTTCAAATGCACGCACGATCCCCCCCACACACTGCCCCCTTACCTGCACTATGGCTCCTGGTTGATTTTCGGCCCTGAGGCCTTTTTTGGCCTCCCAAAAGCTTGAGGGAAGCCTCTGCAGCCTTTGGAGGCCGAAAAATGGGCCCGTTTCATCACTTCTGGTATTTCCGGAAATACAAGAAGTGAAGAAAAGGGCCTGTTTTTCAGCCTCCAAATGCTGCAGAGGCTTCCCTCAAGCCTCTGGGAGGCCAAAAACAGGCCAAAAATCAGCTGGGAGGAGCACGCATGCGCAGTGCAGGTAAGTTTGTTTGGGGCTCGCGTGCCTGCATGAATGGCTTTGCGTGCCACACACGTGCCATAGGTTCGCCAACCCGGGTATAGGATCTCCTGCTTGGACTAGAAGACCTCTAAGGTCCCTACCAACTCTGTTATTCTGTCTGTCAGGACTGTGTCCATGACACAAGAGAGGTGTTGGGGAGGAGCATCAACTTTTAAATGGTGGGAAATGTGTAGTTTCCTCCATGATATAGTTACCAAAATAGTTGTCTGAGTAAATAGGAATTCATTAGACCAGTGTTTCTCGAAACTGGCAACTTTAACTGATGTGTGGGCTTCAACTCCCAGAATTCCCCAGTCAGAACTGAATTCAGTGCAAATATAGCGGGGGCGGAATTGTTCCCAATGACAAGAACAACTAGACACAAGAACAGTTTTTTTTCCTGAAAGCCATCACTCTGCTAAACAAATAATTCCCTCAACACTGTCCGACTATTGACAAAGTCTGCACTACTATTACTGTTAATCTTCTCATCACTCCTTATCACACATCCCCTCCCACTTGTGATTTTAGGACTGTAAGTTTGTCGCTTGTATCCTTACGATTTATATTAACTGTTTCCTAGTATGATTTGATTGCTTATTGTACCCTGTGTTATTAAGTGTTGGACCTGATGATTCTTGACTCTTGATGACTGTATCTTTTCTTTTATGTATACTGAGAGTATTTGCACCAAGACAAATTCCTTGTGTGTCCAATCACACTTGGCCAATAAAGAATTCTATTCTATTCTATTCCAGTCTATTCTATTCTATTCTATTCTATTTAATGGTGATCAGAGAAATAGAAAAGGATAAGCAGGAAACTTTAAATCTAAAATTTGGATTAGAAAATCACACGTATGCATTTGAAGTTAAAGCATTCATTACTTTGATGAGAGTTACAGTCATTCATGAGATCAGGAAATCACAATACTGTACAGCTCCACCTCTTGTGTGGAAGCAAATATATTTAAACAAACACAAACAAACAAACTTACTTGGCTAGGTATTTTGCATATGCAAAAATAAAGGTCAGCCTGTGTATTACAATGTAGGTTGAATCATTTGGGATCCTTTGCCCACTTCCAGAAGCCATTGGCTCGTTGGCATCTACAAGCAATGGTCAAAATATATCCACGTTCTGGTGTGATAATCCAAGGCCTGCTCCCAGCCCGCTTTTCTTAATAAATCCTGTTAAACACCATCTATGAAATTGTGCTCAGAAAAGAACCACTTTCAATTTAGGCAGTGGCTAATGGACCTCATGTTGGATTTAATTTCAACATACAGAAAATTAAGCAGGATTAATTACGTAACATTATTATGATTATGCCCCTGGTGCTTGATAATTTTCCACTTCTGTTGCATAAAAAAATGACAACAGCAACTTTCAAAGGGAGAGGTTAAGAGATCAAACCATGTTCCCTGGAAATGGCACCT
>NW_020769377.1:593034-610238 GCF_900518735.1 Pseudonaja textilis
AGGAAGGAAGGAAGGAAGGAAGGAAGGAAGGAAGGAAGGAAGGAAGGTACGGAGGGAGGAACGGGAGGGATGAGATGAATGGAAGGGAGGGAGGGAGGAGGTAAGGATGAGAGAAGGAAGGAAGGAAGGAAGGAAGGAAGGAAGGAAGGAAGGAAGGAAGGAAGGAAGGAAGGAAGGAAGGAAGGGACTCTTTATGATTTCCATAGCAAAAAAAAAAAAAAAGCAAACAAAACCTCTTTTTTATCCTGAAAAGGACTCCCAAACCGCATCCCTCCCTCTCTTTATGACTCCGCTAACTTTGGCAAGCTCCTCCCAACTTCAATTAAATACGGTGCATTTTTGGTAATGGTAGGAAATTAGCTCCTCCAATAAATTGCCCGGTCTGTGAGAATAATGACTTCCCTCCACCATTTAATGAACCCCTCTGACCCTTCCTGGCATCTGGAGGAGCCTCAGACGAGGAGGAGAGGGATCCTGCGGGCTTCGAGCTGATAAAAAACCCCGGTCCATTTTCATTCTTCCCCTTCCGCCACCCGCTGCCCTCCTTGAAAATCCCAAGTTTCCAGCCTCTCTTTTGGCCTCTCCTTCCCTCCCTGTGCTGATTGATTGATTGATTGATTTGTTAAATGGACTATAAATATAAATATATAGGTATAGCCGAGGACAAGAGGTGGGGAATGGATGTGGTCCTTCCCCTGATCTTCTATCTCAGCAAGAGAAGAAAGTAGCACAGGAAACATTGTCCGTTGATCTCTCCTCCCCTGCCCTGCCCTGCCCTGCCCTTCCCTCCTCTGCCTCGATATAAAAAGAGAGGCTCCATTTGCTAAATGCCAGGAGCATCTGGCACAACTGTCTCTGCCAGGCTGAGCAGCACAAGGAAGGCTAACAACAGGCACACATAACTAGCTTAAAGGGATTTTTTTTGAAAAGAGAGAGAAAAAAAAAAGAAGAGGATAAACATGGTTAAAAAGGTTGATGGAAACATTTTATGCCCCAGGAAGAAGTGGTGATGGGAGGGGCAAGGGGTCCTTTTTAAGGATCATTTGTTGAGAGCATGTCACTGGATTAACAGATGAACAGAGTTGGAAGGGACCTTGTAGGTCATCTAGTCCAACCCCCTGCCCAAGCAGGAGAGCCTACACCATTTCTGACAGATGGGAGTCCAGTCTCTTCTTGGAAGCTTCCAGGGATGAAGCTCCCAACACTTCCAAAGGCAACTTCTGTTCCATTGGAGGCAAAGAGGTCTGTAGGTTTAGCCAACAGGTTCCAACGGACGTCCTTCATTCAGACGGGCATCCTAAAGACCAGGTGCGTGGCTTTGAATAGCAGAAGAACAAAGCTGAAAGGAAGGGACCTCAGAGGTCTTCTAGTCCAACCCCCTGCTTGAGCAGGAAATCCTATACCACTTCAGACAAACGGTCACCCAATCTCCTCTTAAAAACCTCCAAAGATGGAGCACCCACAGCTTCGAGAGGCACGCCGTTCCACAGGTTGCTTTGCTAGAACTTTCATGAATGGAAACTGTTCCTTTGAGGATGTGCTTCACAGCTTCACGGAGTAGGTGAAAAGAGAGGCTGTCTGGTGTAATCAGGAGATTCACAGGCATTTTGGCCAGCTTGCCATTGAAAGCTTCGCTTTCCACCTTTTACAGCTGGCCCAGTGTACTTCTTGGCAACAATTTGAAAAGCAAACTCTCCTACTGTACATCCAAACTATTTCTGATTGTTACGAGCTTGTAGTCTTAGTGGACAACCAGTTAAATATGAGCCAACAGTGTGAGATGGCAGCCAAAAAAGCCAATGCAATCTTAAATTGCATTAACAGAGGGATGGATACAATCAAGATCAAGGGAGGTACTAATACCACTCTATAAAGCCTTAGTAAGACCACACCTAGAGTCCTGCATCCAGTTTTGGTCACCATGCTATAAAAAAGATGTTGAGACTCTAGAAAAAGTGCAGAGAAGAGCAACCAGGATGATGAGGGGACTGGAGACTAAAACATACGAAGAACGGTTACAGGAACTGGGCCTGGCTAGTCTAGGGAAGAGAAGGACCAGGGGAGACATGATAGCGGTCTTCCAATATTTGAGGGGCTGCCACAGAGAGGGGGAAGTCAAGCTATTTTCCAAAGCACCTGAAGGTTAGACAAGGAATAATCGATGGAAATTGAACAATGAGAGATTCAACCTAGAAATAAGGAGAAATTTTCTGACAGGGAGAACAAGCAACCGATGGAACAGAAGCTGCCTTCAGAAGTTGTGGGAGCTTCATCCCTGGAGGCTTTCAAGAAGAGACTGGACTGCCCTCTGTCAGAAATGGTGTAGGGTCTCCTGCTTGGGCAGGGGGTTGGGCTAGATGACCTACAAGGTCCCTTCCAACTCTGTTAATCTATTAAAAAGCAGGTGCAAGATAGATCTATCTGCAAGAGGAATATAAACTAATGTCCCATGCTCATCTGGAGGATGTGGTTGGCTGGCCCCAGGGGTGACATTGGAGAAACATAGCTTGTTTCCCAGGTCCGGTTCGCTGGAAGGTTGATTCCTTTGTTTTGCATGCCATTTTGTGAATCGCTTTGGAAGGGGGTTATGAAGAAGTATTGGACATGCTAAATGATCAAAGGATTGCGCATAAAGAAACATTTTGCAGAGATCTCCCAAACTGAAATCAGGCATTGCTGGATCCTTAGAAACAGCCACTCTGACTATCTCTGCTGCCATCTCAAAACAAAGCTGTAAACAAGGCTATCTTAGGCAAGACACATGCCCAGGCATGTCTATGCACCACGAAGAGGAGAAGACTGGCCAATGGGGACCTCTTCTTCAGCAGATCCCAGGTGGCTAGTAGACCTGTGCCAGTAACTGCTGCAAGGAATCTGCTACGATGCTGTGTGTAGCGCATAAAATGGTATCCCTTAAATCAGGGGTCTCCAACCTTGGCAACTCAAGACTTGTGGACTTCAATTCTCAGAAATCCACAGCCAGCAAAACTCCATCCATGGGATGCAAGCACAGTGGTGGTATTCAGCCAGTTCTGACCAGTCTTGGTGGACCAGTAGGGAAAATTTTGACCCACCTCTACTCTTACCTCCTACCAGCCAGGGGCCTGTTTTACTGGTTGTTTGAACTACCAGGAATCGTAACAATGGGTTCTACCAAACCAGTGCGAACCGGTAGAATCCCACCCTGGGAATTATCCTTCAGGAAAAAGCCATTAAGCCACAATTGGAATTACTCAACACCCTTTCAGAACACAAGCCCCTTCATTGCATCACTCAAACTTCAACCAAACATAGCTCAGACAAAGAACTAGGATTTGTATTTTGCCTATAGAGCCAGCTATGACCTCTACATAACCCCTACATGGCTCTCACCTCTCCTGTATTCTGCTGTTTATTAGCTCAACTGATTCGCATGGCAGAGCAGATTGCCACGCCTCAGCTCATCTAAAAAACAGTACAGCTCAACAGGAAAGAGCCGTCCCTGAGACCTACGCCTGCACGATTCATACATTTGGCGCGCACACACAATAGGCACACCTGCACAACTCACCACTTGATTCAGAGGGTGGAGTTTGACCACTGCACATGTGCGTGTGAAGCAAGCTCCAAAGCAAGCTCCAAAATGGTAGGAAATATTTTTGAAACAAACCACTGTGCAGGCAGCATGCAAAACCATGGTCACTTCGGTGTGCAGACCCTGGTGCCCAAAAGATTCCAAACCGATTGTACAGAACAGAGTAACAGAGTTGGAAGGGACCTTGTAAGTCATCTAGTCCAACCCCCTGCCCTAGTAGGAGACCCTACATCAGTTCTGATGAATGGCAGTCCAGTTTCTTCTTGAAAGCTTCCAGGGATGAAGCTCCCACAACTTCTGAAGGCATCTTCTGTTCCATTGGTTGGGTGTTGCTCATTTAGACGTTGTTCTTCCTTTATCACATTACAGAATAACAGAATTTGAAGGGACCTTAGAGGTCTTCTAGTCCAATTCCCTACTCAAGTAGGAGACCCTATGCCATTTCAGACATTTCAGCCTCCAGTGATGGGGCACTCACAACTTCTGAAAGCAACCAGTTCCACTAATCAATTGTTCTCACTGTCAGGAAATGTCTCCTTAGTTCTAGATTGATTCTCTCCTTGATTAATTTCCATCCATTTTTTCTTGTCCTGTCACCATGATGGTCCTATTTGCTAGCAAGATTCAAGTCTGGGATTTCTTTTTTACAGGTTGCAGGATGCATAATCTTCTCACATTTTCATACTTGGGCGATAGGTAAAGGTAAAGATTCCCCTTGCACATACGTGCTAGTCGTTTCCGGCACTAGGGGGCGGTGCTCATCTCCGTTTCAAAACCGAAGAGCCAGCGCTGTCCGAAGATGTCTCTGTGGTCATGTGGTCAGCATGACGAAATGCCTTCAAAGGCCCACGGAGCGCTGTTGCCTTCCCACCAAAGTGGTCCCTGTTTTTCTACTTGAATTTTTACATGCTTTTGAACTGCTAGGTTGGGAGAAGCCGGGAGAAGTAACGGGAGCTCACCCCATTACATGGTGCTAGGGATTCGAACCGCCGAACTGCTGACCTTTCTGATCAATGAGCTCAGCGTCTTAGCCACTGAGCCACTGCGTCCTGCAATGCTTGGTTGGTAAATTCAGCAAAAGAGGCCACTTTCAAGGCAAGGAAGTTCCACCTTCCAGAGAGTTTGGCAGAGGGTGAACCAGGAGCCAGATGCGTCCTCTCGAGGTTGTGTTGTGTGGTTCCTGAAGTTTCTTTCTGATAAACTGCCAAAATCTGGGACTCGCTTGGCAGATAGAAATCGATAATGCAGGCTTTACAAATAAGCCGGTGGAAACCTTGCAAGATACCATTTGAGTTTTAATCTAAAAATGCTTTCTTTGAAAGTCATGGGAGAAGATTCCGGCTACTTCGTTTCCTTGGACCACTCACAGCTGGGATCTCTTGTTTTAAGTCTATTGTATTTAAACTATTTTCAGCATTGCATTTCTATGGTCAGAATGAAGGTCTAGCTATATCAACCCTCCCAAATTCCTTCCTTGCTGCCTCCATCCCTCTCTCCTTCCCTTCCTTTCTTCCTCCCATTCTTCCCTCCCTCCCTTCCTCTCTCTCTTTCTCCTCCTTTCCTCCCTTCTATCATCCCTTCTTTCCTTCTTTCTTTTCTTCCTTCCTATCCTCCTTCCTTCCATCCATCTCTTATCCCACCCCTCTTCCTTCCTTTCTCCCTTTTCTCTCCTCCCTTCCTTTATTCCATCCATCAATCCATCCATTCATCTCTTATCCCTTTTCTTCCATACATCCAATTCTCATCCCTCTCTTTCTTTCTTTCTTTCTCTCTTTTTTCCTTTTTCCTTCCTTCCTTCCTTTTCCTTCCATCCATCCATCTCTCATCCCTCCCCTTCCTTCCTTCCATCCATCCATCTCTCATCCCTCCCCTTCCTTCCTTTCTTTCTCCCTTTTCCCTCCTTCCTTCCATCCATCCATCCATCCATCCATTTCTCATCCCTTTCCTTTCCTTTCTTTCTTTCTTTCTTTCTTCCCTCCCCTCCCTCCCTTGGTCCCTATTTTCCTTCTTTCCTTCCTTCTTTCCCTCCATCCCTCTCCTCACTCACTCCCTTCACTACCTCCCTTGCTCCCTCTTTTCCTTCTTTCCTTCCCTCTCTCTTTCTCCTTCCTTCACTATCATACACAAGGCCCTAAAATGAATCACAATTCAAGAATAGCAACAGAAGAGACACTGACATCAAACTGAAATTGCAGATTATGTGGTTGTTGTTTTTTTTATCAATTTAGGTTGAAATTTTGCCAGCGTTTTTGAATTGGACTGAAGAATCAAAGACAAATATATACTTAAAGCACACATGAAGCAAATAGGTGCACAACAATTCATTACGTTAACAGAAATGCTTCCAAGAATATGTCAAAATGGATATGAATACGCAGCTTCTAAAATAACATTGAGAAATGATACAGAAAGAAGATAGAATGAGGTGAAGGACAGCAAAAGAAGACGACAACGACCCCACCGGTGGGATTTGGCCTTCCTTACCCAACAGTTTCTCATGGCCACATGGTTTCTTCTCCATCATTGCTCATCAAATATCCTTTAAAAATATATATTTTAAATATGCTTTGATTATGAGTGCAACCAATCTATAAATTATAAGTTTATCAAGGGTGGTTAGCAGTTAGTAAACATTTTGTTTTGGCCTATTTCCAAGCCAGTTTTTAATGAGTTTACGGTGTCTGCGTATAACTTTCCAACGCTGGCCCTTCTGCTCATGGATAGAATTCCTTAGTGTATATTCCTTTCGTTTCCTTCCCAAAGTGTTCATTGTAATTTCTCCCAAGGATCTGCCTGATAGCTTTCAAACCAAACACAATGCATGAGCTATAACAGATTCCTCTTTTTCTGAAGTCAAAGAGTTCAGAGGGTTCCAAACACAAGAAGACAATGCGCCCTATTGTGCTGTCAAGACTGTTGGACAACAGGTTCTGTGTTGAGGGTACCACCCATACTTCTGGCACTTGTGTCTACCCTGAGTTTCAGTCTCCAAACACATTTGTTCTCTGTCCCTGGCTTCATCCCCTTTAATGATGTTGTTTTGTTATTTTGTTTAGCAAGGCAGCTAGTCTGCTGTGAGTGTCAAGTATGGATTACATTACTGCAGCCTGGTGCTTTCTTGTGATGTATTGTTTGAGCTGTGGGGGCACAGTGGTTAGAAGGCAGCACTGAAGGCTAACTCTGCCGACTGCCAACAATTCAATCCTGCCCAACTCAAGGTTAACTCAGCCTTCCATCCTTCCGAGGTTGGTAAAATGAAGACCCAGATTGTTGGGGGCAATATACTGACTCTGTAAACCACTTAGAGAGGGCTAAAAAGCACTGTGAAGCGGTATATAAGTCTAAGTGCTATTGCTATTGCCCATCCACCCATTGGTCCATCCATCGGTCCATCCATCGGTCCATCCGCCCATCCATCCATGAGCAGCAGTGGCTAGAATGCAGTATTGCAGGCTAACTCTGCCAACTGCCAACAGTTACACCAGAGCAGTGGTAGTGCAGTGGTTAGAATGTGGTATTGCAGGCTGACTCTGCTGACTATAAGGAGTTTGAGTCTCACTGGCTCAAGGTTGACTCAGCCTTCCATCCTTTGAGGTGGGTAAAATAAGGACCCAGTTTGTTGGGGGAAAGAGGCTGACTCTGTAAATGGCCTGGAGAGGTTTGGAAAGCACCATGAAGTGGTATACAAGTCTAAGTGCTATTGTTATTACAAATTGTATTTCTTTATGTGGGTCAGTAAACTGGGGTTATAGCCTTAAAATATCCCAGTTAGATCAGATTGTCATTCAGCGAGATGTTTTCTGTGGTGACCAGCCATGTCCTTCCAAAAATCTACATCTATCAAGAGAACCTTTTTATACAAAAAAAAAAAGAAAGGACTGTGATTTGCTTTCCTAAATCAGCGAAACCAGGACAATGCAAAGGAAGAATGTATGAACATGTTGTTTGAGAACCTTTGATGACTCAAATTCCATGACCCGCTCCTCTTCTTCTACCCTGCCCTTCCCTACCCACACCCTCAGGAGAGGAAGACAGCTATGATATCAGATATCGCTGATATAGATATATATATCGCTGATATATATACCAGACGAACACAATACAGAAGCCTGATGATGGAAAAATCAAGGCAGCGTCTTCTGCTCGGATGAGTCATCTCACTTCAGAAGAATATTTTTTGACAATTTCCATCCTTCATCCAAGGCTAGACTGAAAAAAAAAAAATCCATTGCAGAAAAGGATGTGTTTGGTCCCGAAACTCAATTGCGGAGAAAGGCAGGAGGAAAAAAGATGAATGCCAAATTTAAAAAATAATAACACTACAAAGTGGTTTCACAAGATGCAATTGTAGTGATTGAGGGAAGGCGACGGTCATGGTTATCCACCCTAACGGTCAATGATTGGAATTGGGTGATAGATCCCATTATTACTGAGCCTATATTCTGATTTTTATCAATATCTTGCTTGTTGTCATTGTCATTGTCAGGATCACGTGCAGCTCTAGTACTCCTCTACAAGGCCTTAGTAAGACCACGCTTGGAATACTGCATTCAGTTCTGCTCACCACAATACAAAAAAGATGTTGACACTCCAGAAAGGATGCAGAGAAGAGCAACAAAATGATTAGGGGGATGGAGGCTAAAACATACGAAGAATGGTTGCAGGAATTGGGTACATCTAGTCTAGTGAAAAGAAGGAATAGGGGTAATATTCCAATATTTGAGGGTCTCCTACAAAGACGAGGGGGTCAAACTATTTTCCAAAGCACCAAAAGGCAAGAGGAGAAACAATGGATGGAAACTAACCAAGGAGTGAAGCAACCTAGAAGTAAGGAGAAATTTCCTAATGGTGAGAGCAATCAACTAATGGAACACCTTGCCTTGAGAAGTTGTGGCTACTCCATCACTGTAAGCTTTTAAGAAGAGATTGGATAGCCATTCATCTGAAATGGTGTAAGGCATTTGGTGTCTCCTGTTTGAGCTAGAAGACCTCCAAAGCAGTGGTGGAATTCAGCAGGGTCTGACCGGTTCTGGAGAACCGGTAGCGGAAATTTTGAGTCATTCAGAGAACCAGCAAATACCACCTCTGACTGGCCCCGCCAACCCCATCTCTTCTCTGCCTCCCATTGAGTCCCAGCTGATTGGCTGGGTCTCCTTTGGTTGCCCTGCACAGGAGAATAGAGCTGGAAAGCAGGTTAGTGGGATGGGGAGGGAATGGGGACTTTGCAGTATCCTTCCCCTGCCACGCCCGCCAAGCCACGCCAGGCCATGCCATGCTCACCAAGCCATGTCCGCAGAACCGGTAGCAAAAAAATTTGAATCCCAACCTAGAACAGTGCTCCAAAGTCCTTTCCAACTCGACTATTCTAAATTCTAATTAATTAAAGAGAAGTATGGCCGCACGCATGCAACAGTGTGAACTAAATAATGCAACTTCAAAGAAGGGGGACTATGGAAGCAGCAGAGGTGGGAGTGATCAAATCCTTATAGTTTGCATGCTGCACTGCAGTGCAAATACTAAAAGAAGAACTTATTTTACGGTGTCATGAAATGTTAGCAAAAAAAAAACCCAACCAAGCCCACAGAGCACCAAGGAGCCCCGAGTTCAACCCTGAGCTACCAACATTTTCTTCTATTGGAAGTAATATGGTGAACATACATGTATGTGTGCATTTGTGATCTACTGATACCTGCAACTTTCTGGGTTTCTGTGTCGGAGTACACTGGGAAGCATAAAGATCAGGCTACGTCCGCTTGACCTCTGGGTCTTGTGACCCGAAGGGAAAGAGAACAGGGTGGAACAACTGCAATATGCCAAGGCATTGCTTAATTGCAAATAGAAGGGTCCTGAAACTGCCCAAATCAGGAAAATGAAAGAGAAATAAATAAGGCACATCTATACTTTACTACAGAAACCTTCCTCTTTCTAAGGATCATTTGAATGTATCTTACAGAGTTTTAAATCCCTTAAAGGGATTTTTTTTCTTGACATGCACTGGGATTAAAATTCTAGGATAAAGTACTACCGTATATATCTGTACTCTGTTTCTTTTTGTTTCATCTTTTCTAAAGATGCACCCAGGGATTTGTTTTTTCCTCCACTTTATATCATCTGATGCAATCTCTCTCCCCCTCTCTCTCCCCCTCTCCCTCCCTCCCTCCCTCCCTCCCTCCCTCCCTCTCTCTCTCTCTAGGACTCACTCTCTGACAGGGTTCCAACTAAGAAACCCCAACCCAATAAACTCTGACACAAGCTTCCAAGGCTGACACTTTCACTCTCACATTCTTTCCTCCCTCCTCCTTCCAACCTCCCTTCCTTTATCTCTCCTCCCTCCCTCCCTCCCTCCCTCCCTCTTTCCCCCACTTCTCCTACCACCACATATTTGATCCCCAATGGTTCAGTTTTCAGACAGTTATGATGCTGAGAGAGACAGATAAAGTTTTCAGACAGTTATGATGCTGACGGAGACAGATAAAGTCCTACTGTGTCGTTTCCTTCCGAGGATCCATTAATTTAGAGAAAGAAGAGAGGAATGAGAGAGACAAAAGAGGAGGGGCTGGAAAAATCTGTGATAAAGAGAATGACTCCCCCCCCCAAAAAAACATTAACCATATTGCCTGCAGATAATCTTCTCTGCTCCGTTGTTGTGGAAAACTAATTGAAATGCCAATTTTTTTTTAAAAAAAAATAAGACAACAGTCTGTTGTTGCAAATCAGGTGGAGATGTCTGCTGATATCTCCTGATACTGGAGAATGATTCTTTTAAGCATTCCCTCTGCTTGAAAAATTCACAGTCGTCACTGCTGGTTAAAATCTGAAGTTTGGATGGGCTGTTACTCTTAGCACACACAGCTTGGCTCCTTTCATTAGGATTGCAGAAGACTCATGGATGGCTAGAACTATCTATCCAGATTCTCTGTGATTAGAAAATGGTCAAACTTCCCTGATATCTGATGTAAAATGGGACAACTCATCATGGCCAACTTGCCACTGGACAATTTAACAATTCAAATTAATTATTTAAAATAAATAAGAAAATCATTTTAGTTTTTTACATTCGTCTTTCATTCTGGCCCTCCTTTTACATCCTTTCTTTGGTGATTCTATTCCACTATTTCTTTGATAGGAGTGTAACTTTTGTCCCGCAGTGAGTTGTTCTATGGCAAGCTAGCTGTGGTGGTGAGTTTGTCGTGGCGAGTTGGCCTCATCAAATTGTCATAGACCTTACTTGATGGCACAGACCAAGTTTCAGCCCCAGTGGCTCAGTGGTTAGAACGCAGTATTGCAGGCTACTTCTGCTGACTGCCGGCTGACTGCAATTTGGCAGGTCGAATCTCACCAGACTCAAGGTTGACTCAGCCTTCTGTCCTTCCAAGATGGGTAAAATGAGGACCCAAATTGTTGGGGGCAAGAGGCTGACTCTGTAAACCATTTAGAGGGCTGGAAAACACTGTGAAGCGGTATATAAGTCTAAGTGCTATTGCTATCTTCCTTTCCTCCCTCCCTCCCTTCTTCCCTCCCAGTGGTTAGAATGCAGTAGTGCAGGCTAAACTCTGCCCACCGCCGGTGGTTTGATCCTGACCAGCTCAAGGTTGACTCTACCATTCATCCTTCAGGGGTTGGTAAAATGAAGACCCAGATTATTGGGGGTGATAGGCTGACTTTGTAAAACTGCTTAGAGAGGGCTGTAAAAGCACGGTGAAGTGGTATATAAGTCTAAGGGCTATTGCTAAGTGCTACAGCCCATGTTTTAAGAAACTGCCCTTTTTCTGTTGCATGTTATACCTTCAGGGAGAATAAATACCTTGGGAAAGTCAGAAAAACACCTTGTTTCACAAAGAACAGAAGTAGTTTGACAATCTTTTCTTCTATCGCAGAGAGAGAGGGGGAGAGGAAGACAGGGAGGGAGGGAGGGAAGGAGAGTGGGAGAGAAAGTTCCCTAGTCCAGCCCTTCTTACCTTCTCAAGATCTGCCAAACTCAGCTACTCTAAACAGAAATGAAAAGGAAGGCACACAAAAGCTGGAGATAATTTCACACACTACGTAAGTCATATTTTACATTTGCCACTGTTGTAGCAATACAAATGTTCTCAGTTAAAAATAACTCCCCACCCTGGAGTTCTCAATGATGGGTGAAGAACCCTTCAGGGGCTTGGAGGCATTGTCCACAGTTAACTAGCCAGGCATCGCTCAGCTTCAATATTCTAATTGGACATTGGAAATCCTTGTTATTGCTTATCCTTCTAGTACATCTCGGACTGTCCTCTGGGCCAAGCAACCATAATGAGCACAGTGAATAGGGAGAACATTTTCCGGCTTGCTTCTCCTCATCTAGGGTGAGGAAAGATCCTCATACCTCACCCATTTAAGGAGCCATGGAGAGACCCTTTCAGAGGAACCTCAAGTTGATCCCTGGCTCTGACGGGTCACCAATTTGGGAAGACACGGCTTACAGGATGAGATCTTTAAGAACTGGTATGCCATGAATGCTCTGTCCTACACATTGGCAAAAAAAAAAAAAAAATCAGAACACCAAATACAAGTTATGTGGAAGTGATCTCGTAGATGGCCCTCACTCTGTCAAGGACCTAGGGGTACTTATCTCAAACGAACTAAGCCTCAGAGCTCACTGTAACAGCATTGCCAAAAAGGCTTTAAGAGTTGCTAACCTTGCCACATTATATAAGGAAAACTTGTTCAGAGTATTGCAGCGTAAATTCAGCACCAGAAAAGTAAACACAGATGGCTGAGGCTTCATTTAACTTCTTTATAAACATATAAAGTAAATGTTACAATACCAGCTGTAGATTTCTCCAACATTTCTCCAAACTCAAACAGAAGCAGGCATGTTACAGGTTCAGAACAGAACATCAACTCAAGAGTTCAGAAACAGACATCAGCTTCACTTTAGTTCAGCAGGCAAGCAAGACACACAGCAGAGGAGAGAAGCAGTTTCATTTTCAATAGACAGACTCAGAGGTCAACATAGCTTCAGAGCTTAATACAGAGCCACGCCTAGGCAACTTCTAGTTTCAGTTTCCAAACAGTCCTCATTGGCTGACTTAGTTGCTATACCTATTCATTGGCTAACCTTCTTACCATGCTCTATTCCAGTTCATGAATATACTCTGACAAAACTTATATAAAACTGTGTTTTTTTTCCCCCAAACCCCCAAAACTTTAACCTTAGACTGTCTACTATTGACCTCACCCCTTTCCTAAGAGGTCTGTAGGGGGCGTGCATAAGCACACCAACGTGCCTACCGTCCCTGTCCTATTGTTTCTTTTATATATTTTTATTTTTCTTATATGTATCCATGTATTTATAACTATGTTTTTACTTATATCTATTATCTTGTAAGCAATTGACAATCTATCAATCAATAAATAAATAAAAGATTTTTATAGGTAAAACCTCCCCCAAGCAAGACTGGCTAAAATGTATAAAAACCTGTCACCAAACTGTTGGAAATGTGTCCAAGAACATGGAATATGTTTCCATACATGATGGTCTTATAAGAAAACCCAGGAGTTTTGGCGTAGGATCCAGATGTAGTTAGAGGAGATGACTGGATGGAAAATAGATTATAAACTGGAATTATTTTTACTTGGAATTATGACAGAAAGGTATAGTAAAGATGAGATTTATCTAATAGTACATATTATCATGGCAACAAGAATGACTTTTGCCCAAAAATGGAAAGATAGAGAAATTCCCAGTGAAGGTGAGGTGATAAAGAAAATATTGATGTGTGCTGAAATGGATAGATTGGAATAAAAAAATAAGGATGAGACAGAATACTACAAGATATGAAATAAATTTTATCAATGATGAAAAAAGAAAGGAAGGACCCAGAATAAAAAATAAGCAGGATTTGTAGAATGGGTAATTACAGATAAAAACTAATTGTACAAATGTCTATAAAATATGTACTATATATTATAACATGTATAACAAAAAGGAATGCCAAGATGATCACACATTGTCCAATGTTTTAATAATTTAATCAATAAAATAAGTATTTTTAAAAAAAGAGTTAATAACCTTATTTTGCGAAGCTTCTTCTCCAGCAACGTTGAATTGTTAACAAGGGCATACAAAACCTTTGCCAGACCAATCCTCGAATACAACTCGTCCAGTGAGAGGATTTAAACATTTTGACTACCAGTTCTGTGGGCGTAGCTTGGTAGGCGTGGCATGGTTTGGTGGGTGTGGCTTGGTGGGTGTGGCAGGGGGAGGTTACTGCAAAATCCCCATTCCCTCCCCACCCCACTAACCTGCTTTCCAGCTCCGTTCTCCTGTGCAGGGAAACCAAAGAAGACCTAGCCAATTAGCTGGAACTCGGACGATGGAGAAGAAATGGGGGCGAGGCCAACCAGAGGTGGGATTTGCTGGTTCTCCAAACTACTCAAAATTTCCACTACTGGTTCTCCAGAAGTGGTGAGAACTTGCTGAATCCCACCTCTGAGCTCATCCATCCGGAACCCATACTGTATATTGGACATTAGCACAATTGAGTGGTTTCAGAAGGTATTTCGTGAGAAAACTACTCCACTCCTCTACCCACAATAGAATTCCCTCTGCCTCCAGGCTCAAAATTGTGGGCCTGGACAATCTGGAACTACGCCTCCTGGGGTCTGATCTAAACATAGTTCACAAAATTGTCTGCTATAACATCTTCTTGCCTGTCAATGACTTTTTCAGTTTTAAACACAATAATACACGGGCAAACAACCGATACAAACTCAAGGTAAAGTGCTCCAACTCGATTGCAGAAAATATGACTTCAGTCACAGATTGGTCAATGCCTCGTAGATAACCCTCGTTCTGTCAGGGACCTAGGAGTTCTCATCTCAAACGATCTGAGCCCCAGAGCTCACTGAAACTGCATTGCCCAAAAAGCTTTAAGGATTGTTAACCTAATTTTGCGAAGCTTCTTCTCCGGCAACATTGAATTGCTAACTAGGGCATACAAAACCTTTGCCAGACCAATTCTCGAATACAGCTCATCTGCCTGGAACCCGCACTGTATATCGGACATTAACACGATTGAGCTGGTTCAGAGGTATTTCTGGAGAAGAGTTCTCCACTCCTCCACTCACAATAGAATTGGGCCTGGACAATTGTGCCTGGACAATCTGGAACTGCGCTGCCTGTGGTCCGATCTAAGCATAATACCCAAAATTGTCTGCTATAACATCTTGCCTGTCGATGGCTTCTTCAGCCTCAATCATGATAATACACGGGCAAACAACCGATCCAAACTCAAGATAAACTGCTCCAAACTCAACTGCAGACAATACGACTTCAGCAACAGAGTGGTCAACGCCTGGAACGCCCTACCCGACTCCGTGGTTACAGCCTCAAACCCTCACAGCTTCAACCTCAAACTGTCTACCATGGACCACACCCCATTCCTAAGAGGTCCTTAAATGAGGCGTGCATGAGCACACCAGCGTGCCCACCATTGCTGTCTTAATGTTCCCATTTATCTGTATTTCCTCCCTTTTTTCATGTTCACGTTGATACCTATACCTGTTACCTTGTTTAACAAACAAATAAAATAAAATAAATAAAAAATAAAATGAGGGGTGAAAAAAGAGAGGGTGATAATGAAACTCCTGAGGTAACTCATATTATCTGTAAGGGTAGGAAATGTAAGAGGATGACCTGCATGGAGTTAAGTGAGGAAGGTCAGTGTGTCAAGTGAAGGGAAGCTTTGAAGCGGAGGTCAAAGAGCTCCATTAAGCCTTCGACAGAGAGTCCTTTGAGGTTACGGAAGTCAGTCAGTTGCGATGCTAAGAAACCCAAGAGGACAGGAAACCAATACTTGGAGAATCAGAAGCTCAGTGATATTAAGTTGACATAAACAGGCTTTTTAATTTTGTGATCTGATCTTCTAAGAGTTTTCACCAATACTCCTGGCTCAATCTAGATTTTTGAGTGACAGTTCAAAGGCTGGGATCATAATGCAAAACCTCGTATTAACATCAGTCATTCAGAAGTCTTCTTGACTTAGGATTTATTTATTTATTTACTTGTTTTATTTTTATTTATTTATTTGATTTGATTTGTCAATCGCTTACAAGATAATAGGTATGAGTATATACATAGTTATGAATACATGAAATAGGTACATATAAGAAAAATAAAAGAAACAATAGGACAGGGACGGTAGGCACGTTGGTGCCTACCGTCTAATATGTAAGTCTTGTCTGCTAATCTCTGAGATTTTGTAAGTGATCCAGTTGTTCATCTCCTCCTCCTCCTCCTCCTCCTCCTCTTCTCCTCTTCCTCCTCCTCCTTTTCTTCCATATTTTACCTTTGTAATGAATTGTTTATAAATCCAGAAGTATTATGGTTGCTTAGATAATTATGGCGATCATTATCTGCCATCGTCCAAAGATCTTAGAAAGGCTGACCAAATGTTAATTTAATGTCCATAATAAACTGAAGCGAGTAGAAATGATCATTTTAAAAAAAGGATGGTCTTATGTCTCATCTTCATACTTAATTTTACACACATGTATGAATCTATATATGCATCTGCAGTGAGACGCTATCCACTCATTTTGCAGCCCTAGGATCCTTCTTTTATTTCTTATTTTGTTAACCCTATACAAAGTTCATCTCGATAATCCACACTATGATCCTTCAAAGGCTCAGTTTCAAAGGCTTCTGAACTGGCCATCATTGGTTTCTCCACAACAAGAGAAAAGGGAAACGATAGAAGAACCTTTGAAATTTATTGCTTCCATTTGGATTAAACAATGGCTCTTCCTCCAGAAAAGCTTTTATAGATCCAGCAGAAAATTGGGAGAGTGCAGAGCCTCAAAATGTGCAGCGTTATTATTTATCCAACTGCATGTAAAATGGAGGAGTCATGACAAAACGCCTTCGAAGGCACACTGAGCACTGTTCCCTTCCCACCAAAGTGGTCCCTGTTTTTCTACTTGAATTTTTACATGCTTTTGAACTGCTAGGTTGGGAGAAGCTGGGATGAGTAACAGGAGCTCACTCCATTACATGGTGCTAGGGATTCGAACCGCCGAACTGCTGACCTTTCTGATCAATAAGCTCAGCGTCTTAGCCACTGAGCCACTGCGTCTTGCGATGCTTGGTTGGTAAATTCAGCAAAAGAGGCCCCTTTCAAGGCAAGGAAGTTCCACCTTCCAGAGAGTTTGGCAGAGGGTGAACCCGGGGCCATATGTGTCCTCTCGAGGTTGTGTTGTGTGGTTCCTGAAGCTTCTTTCTGATAAACTGCCAAAATCTGGGACTCACTTGCCAGATAGAAATCGATAATGCAGGCTTTACAAATAAGCCGGTGGAAACCTTGCAAGATATCATTTGAGTTTTAATCTAAAAATGCTTTCTTTGAAAGTCATGGGAGAAGATTCCGGCTACTTCGTTTCCTTGGACCACTCACAGCTGGGATCTCTTGTTTTAAGTCTATTGTATTTAAACTATTTTCAACATTGCATTTCTATGGTCAGAATGAAGGTCTAGCTATATCAACCCTCCCAAATTCCTTCCTTGCTGCCTCCATCCCTCTCTCCTTCCCTTCCTTTCTTCCTCCCATTCTTCCCTCCCTCCCTTCCTCTCTCTCTTTCTCCTCCTTTCCTCCCTTCT
>NW_020769377.1:610248-622731 GCF_900518735.1 Pseudonaja textilis
TCCCTCCCTCCCTTCCTCTCTCTCTTTCTCCTCCTTTCCTCCCTTCTATCATCCCTTCTTTCTTTTCTTCCTTCCTATCCTCCTTCCTTCCATCCATCTCTTATCCCACCCCTCTTCCTTCCTTTCTCCCTTTTCTCTCCTTTCTTCCTTTATTCCATCCATCAATCCATCCATTCATTCTCTTATCCCTTTTCTTCCATACATCCAATTCTCCTCCCTCTCTTTCTTTCTTTCTTTCTCTCTTTTTTCCTTTTTCCTTCCTTCCTTCCTTTTCCTTCCATCCATCCATCTCTCATCCCTCCCCTTCCTTCCTTCCATCCATCCATCTCTCATCCCTCCCCTTCCTTCCTTTCTTTCTCCCTTTTCCCTCCTTCCTTCCATCCATCCATCCATCCATTTCTCATCCCTTTCCTTTCCTTTCTTTCTTTCTTCCCTCCCCTCCCTGGAGGAGGAGTCATCAATTTTGGCCCCGAATTGATCCTGAGAATCCCAGTGTACCTCCCATTGGCCTTGCTTTCTGCTGTTTGTAGGGTCCCTTCTGGGACTGGAAGGTGCCTCAACTCATGTACTCTGCAAAAGCTTCTTCTAGCTATTGGACACGGAAGACTAATACCCACAGTGGAAGATCGCATTATACATTGATGGGGTTGGTGGAAAAAGCAAAAGTGACCAGTTTAATGTGGAAGAAAATGCCAAAGACCTTTCGAAAGGCTAGAAACCTTATGCAGACTTTTTTTGTTGAAAGAAGAAAAGATTGAATCAATGATTGATGGATATGGCAATGAAGAAGAGTCAAAAAGGAAGAGAAAGAGGAGGAGGAAGAAGAGGAGGAGGAGGAGGAGGAGGAGGAGGAGGAAGATGAGGTGGTGGTGGTGGAGGAGATGAACAGCTGGATCACTTACAAAATCTTAGAGATTAGCAGACAAGACTTACATATTAGAAGTCAATTCTAAATCCTAAGTCAAGAATGACTGATGTTAGTATGAGGTTTTGCATTATGATCCCAGTCTTTGAACTGTCACCCAAAAATCTAGTTTGAGCCAGGAGTATTGGTGAAAACTCTTAGAAGATCAGATCACAAAATTAAAAAGCCTGTTTATGTCAACTCAATATCATTGAGCTTCTGATTCTCCAAGTATTGGTGAAGGAGAGGAGGAGGAGAAGGTGAAGGTGAAGGAGGAATGAGTAAGATGGTAATTCTTGATGGAAAGAAGAGGGGAGCTCATGATTTGGTCTAGTGGCTAAGGACCAGACTAGAAAGCAGGAGGCTATGAGTTCCCATCCCACCTTATGCATGAAAGTTAGCAGGGTGACTTTGGGCCAATCACCAGGCAACTGTGAGTTCTAGTCTCATTTTAGGCCTGAAAGCACCTTGGGCCAGTCATTCAGACCAACCCACTTCACAGGGATGTTGTTGCAGGCAAGATAGAAGGAAAGAGTTGTGCTAGACATGTTAGCCACCCATGAGTGTTTTGTAAAAATAATAAAAGGTTGATAGAAATAAACAAATCTATGTTTTCTTTTTTTCCCCTTCTTTTTCTTAACTTTGCTCTGAATCTGCACGCATTATCTCAAAATCCGTGGCATGCCAAAAACTGGGCCACCCAAACGCGAGAAGCCCCATCCACGAGATGCAGGCAACATACGAAACCAGGCCCCAGGTACTCAGCAGAAAATCCTCTCTCCAAGGAACCGGTCCCTAGTGCCGAAAAGGTTGCGGTCCACTGCCTTAGAACAGCCATCTTTCCAATGCAGTTTAGAATTCCCAAGTGGCTAAGTTAGTTAGAACAATTAACCAGTGGAACAGACCCAGTGGAAGGCCTTGCCTCTAGAAGTTGTGGGTGCTCCATCACTGGAGGCCTTTAAGAAGAGACTGGACAGCCACTTGTCTGGAATGGTATAGGCCGGTCTCCTGCATGGGCAGGGGGTTGGTCTAGGTGACCTCCAAGGTCCCTTCCAACTCTGTTATTCTGTATTCTATTCTGTAAGAGGGAACAGGGAAGAGATTCAGGGCATGCTATCAGGTTATTATTTTTACTAAGGAGAAATGTCCTGTACTTGCGAACTCCCCCCCCCCCCCGGTTCCTGATTCCGAAATATTGCCTTAATCTCATTGTGGAATCAAGTTGAAGGACCTCGTTCTTGGTTACCTAGCAACCTAGTTTGTTCCAAATGGCATTAGATTGCAATGGAGCATCCGTGCTCAGGATCAAAGGCAAGCCATACTTAGATTCACATAAATTAAGGGTGAGACAAATGTATGTGGAGCCTTAGCAAGGAAAAACAATGCCTTCCTCTTGGAGAGCATGGACCGATTAATTCTGGCAATGCCAGCAGATGTTCTTACTGATTTCAGTCCCTTCCATTTTATTTCTTGGCAGCGGGTTGTGGATTCTGCCTGAGCTGAGAAGTGAAGCAGTTGGGAGCTAGGGAATTCTTAGCGAGAGAACCTCAAAACAAGCTCTTTCTACATTAGTACCAAGAAAGGTGGATCCATGAAGACAACAAAAGTCAGGAGAGGAAGAGGAGGAGTGGGAGAAGGAGAAGGAGAAGGAGGAGAGGGAGGAGGAGGAGGGGGGGAGGAGGGGGAGGAGGAGGAAGAGGAGGAGGAGAGGAGAGGAGGAGGAGGAGGAGAGGAGAGGAGAGAAGAGAAGAGAAGAGAAGAGAAGCTGTTATTATTTCAATTCCATTGATCAAGTTCCACTGGTTTTCTTCTTTACAATTTGAGTCCGGCCCAAAAGAGTTAGAATTAGAAAAAGCAGCAGCCTCGGTGCGTTTGTTAGACAGAACTATAAGCCAATCCTTTCATGTATAGCCCACTATTTCCATAAGAAACATTTCTCCTAATAAGCCTACTGATTCTTTAAGTTGCCTTGGGAAAAAACGGCATTTCCCAGGGCCTGCTGGGGATTGGATGTCTCCTAAGCCCTTGCCTAGGCCCCTTGGCCAAGGATTATGAGATCACACCGTAGTGAGAACTGTTTTTTTTTTTTTTTTAAGGGCCCATTTCAGGATGATACCATTCAGCTTTGCATTTGTGGCCGTACCGAGCCTGGAATCACTGATGCATTTTTTTTTTTAATTGGCAAAAGATCTAAGAGCCATCTCAGGCAGGAGATGGAGATGAACACACCAAAGGAATTGGGTTGCAGAACAGACTAAGTGGTCCCAGGATGCCGGCAGAATTGGAGGCTGGCAGGGCGAAAAGTAGCTGGACCCAGATCTGTCCAAGGAGTTCATTTTCTAGACGTGCCCTATTTACAATAGCCTGACCCAGCTGTCCTGGAGGGTTTCCTGGAAGAAAATCGGATGTCGGCATTCCAGAAAACCTCCACTCCAACCAATAACTCCGAGACAGGCATCTTCTCAAAAAGTTCTTTTTTTATTTGGGTAGTAAACTGGCACATCTGGGGAATCCCGAATCTGAAAGTTCCAGACTCCCTTGCAATAAGTAAAAACTACAAATCCACCCCCTGCACCCATCATTGCATCACGTGCCTCAATCACCATACATCCCATCTTGAGACATCCCCTCACCCAGGTGCAGAAATGACATGACCTTGAATCAGAAAAAGAATGTTATTGTGACTAACTACATGCACTCCAAGAAATTCCACCCCCCCCTCCCATTTTCCCAGGCTCAAGAATGCGGCAGTGTGGAAGCATCCGGAGTCAATATGGCTTCCAAAGCTGACATCGGGATCAAAGTTTTACTTACATACCGTTTTTCAAATAAGCGAGGCCACGCTTGGAATACCGCATCCAGTTCTGGTCGCCGAAATACAAAACAAGATGCTGAGACCCTAGAAAGAGCGCAGAAAAGAACAATCAATACAATAAGGGGGCCTTGAGGCTAAATCATACGCTGAACGATGGAAGGAACTTGGTATGTCTGTTGAAGAGAAGGACTAGGAGTGGTGTGACACTCCTAGATCAGAGGTGGTCTTCAGCCGGTTCTGACCAGTTCTGGAGAACCAGTAGTGGAAATTTTGAGTAGTTGGGAGAACCGGCAAATACCACCTCTGACTGGCCCCGCCCCCATCTATTCTCTGCCTCCCATTGAGTCCCAGCTGATCGGCTGTGTCTCCTTTGCTTGCCCTGTACAGGAGAACAGAGCTGGAAAGCAGGTTAGTGGGGTGGGGAGGGAACGGGGATTTTGCAGTATCCTTCCCCTGCCACACCCACCAAGCCACACCTACCCAGCCATGCCACACTCACCAAGCCATGCCCACAGAACCGACAGTAAAAAAAATTTGTATCCCACCACTCCATGTATGTACAACAGTTGTAGCATCCCAGGGTCATGGGGGTTGTCCTTTGTGACCTTCCCAGTTGTCTTCTGACAACCAAAGTCAATGCAGAACACTGGGTTCGCTTAACGGCCTCAATATTCACTTAACAACTGCAGTGATTTTCTCAGCAACCATGGCAAAGGAGCTCCCACCCCAACCGTAGTAGTAATAGTAGTAGTAGTAGTAGTCCTTTTTCCAAAGACAAGTGCCAGACAATCCTAGCTCTCCCTAGAACATTAGAAGACTCGGGCTTCAATGCCTTTCAGCATCTCACTCCGTCATTTCTATTCTGTCCGGGCACCCATCTCCGACAGCACTCTCCAACGGGGATGGAGGATCGCTTTGCAACCAATGCCAAGGGGGGAAAAAGGGGATCAATTGATTTCCCAGGAGGCCCCAGAGATGGACCAGAGCTTTGCTCATCACATTTTGTGCTGAGTTGGTGGAATAATACCATTATGTTGCAGGGAGACAGAATCCAATTAAGGCTTAGGAAACGCTTCCCGTCAATAAGAGCTCTTAGGCAACGGGGCCGAATCCGCGGGGAGGGCAATGAACATCCTCTGGTGGGATGTTTGTTTCCAAGCAGAGAGTGGGCAGTGGATGCCTCCCTGCGTCACACTGGACGATGCTTGAAAGGGTGCAAATTAGCTCACCTCTACAGACTTTTCGCTATACAATTTGGGATGGACCCCCTTTGAACTGAGTGGGAATAGGAACGGCTTTCCAGAGGAAAAAACTGCAAACTACAGAAAACATTTGCGCTACTCAGGTGACCCTGAGGACACAGATAAACCTCCAGGTGCTTCAACGACCCTCCAAAAGGATGCAAATTTATTTATTTGTTTGTTTGTTTGTTTGTCAAACACGTACAAGATAACAGGTATAGGCATGAACATAAACAAGAACAAAGGAAGTAAATACAGATAAATTGGGACAGTTAGACAGGGACCACAGGCACACGGGTGCGCTTATGCACACCCCCTTTAAGGACCTCTTAGGAATGGGGTGAGGTCCATGGTAGACAGTTTGAGGTTGAAGCTACGAAGGGTTGAGGCTGTAACAATGGAGTCGGGTAGGGTGTTCCAGGTGTTGAACACTCTGTTGCTGAAGTCGCAGTTGAGTTTGGAGCGGTTTACCTTGAGTTTGTATTGGTTGTTTGCCCGTGTATTATCATGATTGAGGCTGAAGAAGTCATTGACAGGCAAGATGTTATAGCGGACAATTTTGGGTATTATGCTTAGATCGGACCGCAGGCTGCACAGTTCCAGATTGTCCAGGCCCAATTGTCCAGGCCCAATTCTATTGTGAGTGGAGGAGTGGAGAACTCTTCTCCAGAAATACCTCTGAACCAGCTCAATCATGTTAATGTCCGATATATTGTGCGGGTTCCAGGCAGATGAGCTGTATTCGAGAATTGGTCTGGCAAAGGTTTTGTATGCCCTAGTTAGCAATACAATGTTGCCGGAGAAGAAGCTTCGCAAAATTAGGTTAACAATCCTTAAAGCTTTTTTGGCAATGCAGTTTCAGTGAGCTCTGGGGCTCAGATCGTTTGAGATGAGAACTCCTAGGTCCCTGACAGAACAAGGGTTATCTACGAGATTGTTTCCACCCAGCTTGCATTTGGTGTTCTGATTTTTATTGCCAGTGTGTAGGACAGAGACAATTTATTAGTTGAAATCTGGAGTTGCCCATGACACAACCATACTGACAAATGACCAGCTGCCTGCCAGGAATAAAAAAATTGACTCTGTCCTTCCACTCCACACTATCCTGTCCGAGCTGAAGAAGCTTCTTGGATGAGAAGTGAAACGTCTTCAAGAGGAAAGAAAAAAGAAAAAGAAAGTCCAGTTGCCTCCTGAAAAAGCACCTTTGGGATGTTGAAAGGCTGGAAAATGCCTTTCTTCTGAGGGCTCGATTTTCCTGCTGGGAGGGCTCCGGTGCAAGGACACAGACAACTGCTTGGAAGCTGGTTCTTTTTATTTTTCAGGAAGGCAAGAGATAGCAAGAAGTCTGCGTTCCTGGGGCTAGCCATCTTTGTATAATAAACCCCTGATTTTTATACCTTTTCTCCTTTTGTGTGTGTGTGTGCTTGTGTTTGTATTTCTTAATGTTTTAAATCCTGTCAGGGGTTGTCTTCATTTCCGCCAGAGGGTAAACTCCGCGGGGTGGTTTGATGGGATTATCAGTTTCATCCTAATGTTTTCTTATATTTGTTTGGTGGCAATCTCCTGTCTGTCTCCTTTGCAATATATTTTGTGTCTATTGGTTTTGCTGATTTGGCATGACCTGTTGTTTGTAAGGGATTTCTTTTCCTTGTTTCCCTAGCTTTCTTAATTACTTGGCTTTTGTCTAGGGGGCTTCTTTCAATACCTTTTATTAAATCTCTTTTCCTATGCAAGTTTGTTTTATGGCTGGCCTGATGTTCCCTTTGGGCTTTTCCTGCTTGGGTGTCACCACTGTCCTCATGAAGTTCCCTTTCCACAGGGACAGCTATGACCTGGATGACTGAGAATCCCTGCAGACTCACCTCTAAGGCCAGCTCAGGCCTTCTTGTGGCATGCCGGATGAGGCCACTCTGAATTTTTATCCTGGATTTTTTTATTTATGAGGGTTTCCCTCTATGTTGGTTATTTTTTTTTCCCCTGTTCTCGGTTGCTGTGGTCTTTGGGAAAAACAGCCTCACCCACCCACTCACCCAGATAAACCAATAACCTGCAGGATTTTTCTCTTCCTAGGTAGAGGCATTGTTTAAAGGCTCTTGCTCCCTCTTCTGATAACCGAAAAACATTGCCACCTGTTTTTTTTTTAAAAAAAAGCTTTTTAGCAGACAGAAGAGCAAGTGAGAGAGGAAAGAAAGCTACAAAGCAGAGGGATAGAAAGCTTTTCTTTTGCGTTTGGAAGGAGCCTGGGGAAGTTTTAAGGCATGACATGCATATCTGACGCATTGCACGATAGAAGCTTTCCACACAGAATAACAGAGTTGGAAGGGACCTTGGAGGTCTTCTAGTCCAGCCCTCTGCTTAGGCAGGAAACCCTACACCACTTCATACAAATTGTTATCCAATCTCTTCTTAAAAACATCCAACGTTGGAGAATTCACAATTTCTGGAGGAAAGTTGTTCCACTGATTAATTGTAACCCTGTCAGGAAATGTCTCCTTAGTTCTAAGCTGCTTCGCTCCTTGATTAGTTTCCGCCCATTGCTTTTTTGTCTTGCCTTCGTCTCTCTCTTTCTTAATCAATTGATGAGGGAAATCGATCTGTTCCCTCCCATCTTAGGCAAACCATTTTGAGTAAATTGTACCAGCTCAGACCTCAGAACTTATCAAGCACAAAGCAAGGACCATGCAGAGTTTTTAGGGAAATTGCTTTCCCAAACCCACCATATTCAAATCATTTTACCCAGGGGAAAAAACAGGGATAGAATAGAAAGGTCTATCTGTGGAGATTCTCAGTCATCCGGGTCATGGTTTTTCAAAAGGCAACTGGACTTGGTTTTTGCTTGAAGGTGTTTCGCCTCTCATCCAAGAATGCTGTCCTTGGCCCTTAAAAAAGAAGCAAAAGTGAAGACTTGGCTTGGCTTGCTTCTTGGTATCCCCAAAATGCAAAAGGCCCCCACAATCTAAATCTGATTTCCCTTGGAGAAGAACTCTTGCCCAGGGCCATCTTAACAGCATTATGGGCCCCTGGGCAAAGCAGTGTACTGGACCCCTACGACAACTACTTACTAAAATAAGAATGTAATTGTGTGATAAAATTAAACATATGTTGGTACTAGTTCAATACCCGTGCTTCACTACAAAACTATGTGGTCAGGCTTAGTTTTTGGGGAGGAAAATTAAGGGGGCGGGATTCTGCCACTGCCTACCAGCATCCATCGGTATTCATCTGGCTAGTGTCCTGTCAGTGTGTGAGAGAGTTGAGGGCTGTTTGGAAACTGAAACAGTATTTGCTGTGTGAGCAAAGAGGAGACAACAAGGAGCCTGGGTGTGGCTTAGCTCAACTGTTCTGTACTAAAGCTGCTTGGTGCTCTGAAACTAAAACGGAAATGGAAATGCCTCTCCTCTGCTTGTGTTTTGCCTTTGGAACAGATTTCTTTTCAGGTAGGGAGGGGGAGTAGAACTCCTTAGCATCAGAGCGTGTTAATAATAATATACAAAATACTAATGCTCTGGTGGTCATTTGGAAAAATCCTTTCTTAGTGAGCCCCTAGAAGCCAAGAGGAACATATGTGCCAAATTTCAAGTTTGTAGGCTTTACGGTTCTGGAGATTTTGTGATGGTGCATTTTGTGGTATTTTGCTTTTATATTTATACACTGCTCAAAAAAATAAAGGGAACACTTAAACAACACAATGTAACACCAAGTCAATCACACTTCTGTGAAATCAAACTGTCCACTTAGGTAGCAACACTGACTGACAATCAATTTCATATGCAAATGTTGTGCAAATGGAATAGACAACAGGTGGAAAGCAGAGGCAGTTAGCAAGACATCCCCAATAAAGGAGTGGTTCTGCAGGTGGTGACCACAGACCACTTCTCAGTTCCTATGCTTTCTGGTTGATGGGTTGGTCACTTTTGAATGCTGGTGGTGCTTTCACTCTAGTGGTAGCATGAGACGGAGTCTACAACCCACACAAGTGGCTCAGGTAGTGCAGCTCATCCAGGATGGCACATCAATGCGAGCTGTGGCAAGAAGGTTTGCTGTGTCTGTCAGTGTAGTGTCCAGAGCATGGAGGCGCTACCAGGAGACAGGCCAGTACATCAGGAGACGTGGAGGAGGCCGTAGGAGGGCAACAACCCAGCATCAGGACCGCTACCTCCACCTTTGTGCAAGGAGGGACAGGAGGAGCACTGCCAGAGCCCTGCAAAATGGCCTCCAGCAGGCCACAAATGTGCATGTGGCTGCTCAAATGGTCAGAAACAGACTCCCTGAGGGTGGTATGAGGGCCCGACATCCACAGGTGGGGGTTGTGCTTACAGCCCAACACTGTGCAGGACATTTGGCATTTTCCAGAGAACACCAAGATTGGCAAATTCGCCATTGGTGCCCTGTGCTCTTCACAGACTATTTGACCATAAAGCCCTCTGTGAACTATTAGGCAGGAGCTGTCCTCACCCTCTTTCTGCCATACAAACTATCTACACAGCATGCTGTCTCTTCCTCCTCTGGAATGCAACCCCTCCCTCCTAGGAATCCAGACTACATTCCATCACAGTAGTTGGTCGTATTCCTTTGTAAGATACTTTGGATTTGTGAATCAAGGCTATCAGAGGCATTCTAGGTGATGTATCATTTTTTGATGAAGTTTGGTAGGTGTCTCAAGCAGGATTGTAATAAATATATCCTGGTGGGGTCATGTTTGCACTCTGTCTGAGTGTGTCTACATCCACACCTTCAGAAGAAGTGTCTCTTCTTTGCAGTTTACCAACATTCCACTGTGTCTAGTACAATTCTTGAACCATTCTGACCCTGGTGATTAAATTTATTGTGCATAATGGATCATTATGCTACTTCAACAGTAATGGGTTATTGCAAATGGACTGAAGGATTTATTAAATAAACTGAGCATGGATGCCTAAGAAGAGCATTTTAAAAGGCATGCAAAGTAATTTAGTTCTGTTGATATGTGCATCTTTTATAATAATTGAAGGAAAATCAGTCTGGGCAAATTATTTGGCATGTTAAAGTGTTTCTGGTTTTTGTTTTACAGTAGTTTACAACATGCAGAAAATATTGCTTATAAAAAAACAACAACTGTTAGCAGGATTGAGCCAGGGAATAGGGTAGTATGGTTATATAAATAGAGATAGTTGCAACATTTATGGTAACTTTTTTTAGGATGACAATATTATGTCTTGTTCAGGGGGTTGTATTTTAAGGAAGACAAATTGGAAAATAACTAATGGGGGAATTAAGAGCAAATATCCATGTTTTTATCCCTACAGTTGGAAAAAATTGTCAGGCGCAACTAACCAGGAACATTCATTTAGTTCAAAGCACAGAAAAATTTGTTATTGCTACCTAAACCCAAGAATCTGGTCAACTAATGGTACAAACTAAATTGGTACTAATAAGGGTCAAAGGAATTCACAGGGGACTGGACTTGGGTCTCTTGTGGCCGCAACACAGTGATTCCAAACTGTTGACATGTTTAACTCCACTTTCCATCTCCGCCTGATCTTCTCCTGTATAAACGCTGTACTGAAGTCGTACTAACGTTCTCCCAGAAAAAAAAATAGAGAAGGAGCAGAAACCATCAGCTGATGAGGTGACCTCCAAGGTCCCTTCCAACTCTTGTCATTCTCCTCAGAAGCTAAACTTTATTTCTATAGTTAGTGATTTGCAGCCGCAGTGGGGACTTAACCTCTCTCAGCTAGAAGTTTGGATTGGCACAAGGTTTCCCGGGTGTCTAAAGCTGTTGAAATATTCACATGTGGTCTCGGAAGCCATATGGTCAAGGTCTTTGAGCTTGGTGATGTCAGAGGCGGGGGAACAGCCTGAGTGGCATCCTGTCACAAAGTGTGCAAGCAAATACTCCCTTAGGAAACCTGGCACTCTTAATCAGAGTATTTGGCATACTGAAATATACCTCAGGCTGAACTCCCTGTGAAGAGACCTTCTGAGATTCAAAAGCTTCAGTGAGACTCCACCTTAAGGAATTCGTTAAAAACAGGTGAAAAACTGGCTGGATTTGGCTCTTCAATCCACCCACCTCCCACTTCTCAGCATCAAATTTTATTTTAAGAAAAACAAAGAATTGTGTGAATCCTTGATGCTGCTTTTCCGTGAAGGACCTTGAGACCTTCTGCCATGATCTTGGTGTGCTTTAGAATTTCTCTGTAGGGGTTTTTGGTGGTACCACTTTATAAAGCCCTAGTTCACTGCATCCAGTTTTGGTCATCACAATATAAAAAGATGTTGAGACTCTGTTTTTTTTTTTTTTTAAGAGCAACCAAGATGATTAGGGGGCTAGAGGCTAAAACATATGAAGAACGGGTGCAGGAATTGGATATGTCTAGTTTAATGAAAAGAAGGACTGGGGTGATATGATAGCAGTATTTCAATATTTGAGGGGCTGCCACAAAGAAGAGATCCAGCCAGAGGTCATGTTCGGTAGGTTCTGACCAGTTCTGGAGAACCAGTAGTGGAAATTTTGAGTAGTTCGGAGAATCAGCAAATACCATCTCTGACTGGGGATTTTACAGTATCCTTCCCCTGCCACGCCCACAGAATCGGTAGTAAAAAAAATTGAATCCCACCATCGGATCGAGCTATTTCCCAAAGCACCTGAAGGCCAGATAAGGAATAATGTATGGAAGCTGAACAAGGAGAGATTTAACCTGGAAATTGGGAGAAACTTCCTGACAATAAACTAGTGGAACAACTTCCCTTCGGAAGTTGTAGAAGCTTCATCACTGGAAGCTTTTGAGAAGAGACTGGACTGCCATTTGTCAGAAATGGTGTAGGGTCTCCTGCGAAGGGTTGGACTAGATGACCTGCAAGGTTCCCTCCCATTCTGTTAATCTGTATCTATTTATCCACAGAGGATTTTGCACGGATCTAAGTTCTACTCTGTTCCTTGAGAATTTCTTCCCATTTTCCTCTTAATCTTCTGCAACCAAATTAGTCTCAAATCTACTTTCTAGCCTTGCAGATTGCATTTTCCATGCAGTGGATATAAGATACATGTGACAAAGCAACCGGTCTCAACTATACAGTCTTAGCAGCCTTTTTTTTTTTTTTTTTTTGACTGCAGGCCCACCTGTACAATATATCCCTGTAAATCTTTCAGAAAAAAAATTGGTTTTACCCTTCAGGCCTTCTGTTCCTGGCGTTTTGTGTACACCTACTGTACTCATGAGCTGCAAAATTGCACATTTTAAAAATGCATCTATAAACTGCATTGTAAAAAATGCATTTATTCTGGGAAATTGCGAAAGGCAAGTGGCAGGGGAAAGTATATCTTCTATATATATAAAGGCAAAATATCACTCAACCATCATCACAAAATCTCCAGCATTGTAAAGCCTACAAACTTGACATTTGGCACATATGTTCCTCTTAGCTTCCAGGTGCTCACTAAGAAAGGATTTTTCGAAATGACCCTCAGAGCATTGGTATTTCATATATTATTATTATTATTATTATTATTATTATTATTATTATTATTATTATTATTATTA
>NW_020769377.1:638901-649008 GCF_900518735.1 Pseudonaja textilis
AAGAAAGAAAGAAAGAAAGAAAGAAAGAAAGAAAGAAAGAAAGAAAGGAGGGAGGGAGGGGGGGAAGGAAGGAAGAAAGAGAGAGAAAGAAAGAAAGAGAGAGTGGGAGGGAGGAAGAAGAAAAGAAAGAAAGAGAGAAAGAAAGAAAGAAAGAAAGAAAGAAAGAAGCACAATCCAGATCAAGCGACTGATCTATTACAAAAGTGATTAACAACATGGCGCCTGTGGACATCAGGGGATCCGGGACCAAGAGGGGTCCTTGGTGCTCTCTGAGGCTAGTTGTTTGCTTGCAAATGTTTCATTACCAAAGTAGGTAATGTCATCTGTGCTAGAAGGGAGTGAAATTATAGCAAGTGAGGGAGGAAAAGGAGGAGGAGGAGGAGGAGGAGGAGGAGGAGGAGGAGGAGGACTGTAGACTTCATGGTGCTCTCTGAGCTTGGTTGTTTTCTTGCAGACCTTTCATGACCCAGGTAATGAATGTCATCAGGTAGGTAATGTCTAGGTAATGTCATCAGTGCTAGAAGGGAGTGGAGTTATAGGGAGGAGGAGGAGGGGAGGGAGGAGGAGGAGGAGAACGATGACAACAATGACAACAATGACAAACAAGAACTGTGGAGTTCTTGATGCTCTCTGAGCTTGGTTGTTTTTTGCAGATGTTTCATGACCCAACTAGGTAATATCATCAGTGCTAGAAGGGAGTGGAATTATAGGGAGGGAGGGAGGGAGGGAAGATGAGGAGGAGGAGAATGATGACAACAATGACAACAACAACTGTGGAGTTCTTGGTGCTCTTGGAGCTTGGTTGCTTTCTTGCAGATATTTCATGACCCAAACGAGGTAACATCAGCAGTGCTAGAAGGGTTTGGGGCTTCTAGCACTGATGATGTTACCCGGTTTGGGTAATGAAATAATGTCTACAAGAAAGCAACCAAGCTCAGAGAGCACCAAGGACCCTTACCTCAAAATAAGGCAGACCTCCTCACACCCACCATTCCCCTGAAACAGTTATCCCTGGGAAACAAGAAGAGCATCTTCATTGTTTATATTCCAAACATCTGATAAAACCTTGGCTTTAAATGGGCAGTCGATCCTTTGGGACTGAGCATGTAATAAATAGATACCTAAGAAGTACATGACATATTTATTGCGGTTTTATGAAGATTAGAGCTGGTGGATGATTGAATTACAGTTTAATTTATGTTATGATATTGTTTACATTTGGTTTAGGTTGCATGCTTTATTTGCCTTGATCTGCTTAACAGAAGCAGCGGAGATGCGCTTGCAGGGAAGGCATACGTAAGATGCACTGTTAAAATAAAATGAAATAGGCAAACTGGTCCAAATACATGGTTTTCCAGTGGGCTAACAGCACTTTGTGAGGTTATTTCAGAATCTTGCATGTCTGAAAGGACTTTCCTCTCCCCTTTACGTCCCAGAAAACAGGAAGATTCTCTTGTGAGATGCTTTCTGCACCCCCATTCCTTCTGTGGACTGAGATATCGCTTATCTGACCATTATCTAGGCTGCAGCTCCTCCTCCTGTCTCCCAAGGTTATTATCTATTCCCACAGCTGCTTTAACCCAAGTGAGATCTTTCTCTAAAATACCCAAATGTCACTGGATTTAGAACAGAAATATGAAAATCCTCAGATTACGGGGTTATCTCAGTGAAAGCTCAACAGAGATCTCTCTTCTCCAGCTGTTCCTCTGTAGGACCCATTAGGACAGCAGTGAGGAACCAATGAATTGTGGGACTCTATCTTTGGAAATGGAGAGAGATTCCCAAGCCACACCAGCTGATCATTGAAGAGAATAGCCTCACGGGTTCACACAACCACGAAGAATAAGAGCCTGAGAAAGGGTTTCACTTGGGAACTAGGAAGTACAAGGTTTCAAAGCAACATTACAGTTGCTAAATAGCATTATATAAATAAATATAAATATAATTATATAAATAAATAGCATTATATAAATTAGAAATAGCATTATAGTTGCTAAAACAGCAAGCCAACTGGAAGGTGGAGTTAAACATGTCATCGGTTTGGAGACATTGTGTTGCCGCAAGAGTCATCATCGTCTTTTAATGACCCCGTAATCCCTTGAAGTCTGGGCACTTGAATGGAGAATTTGGGTACAATTTGCAGGTTCTCCAAACTGCACTGTCATGCCCCTGTTAGAATCTGACTCTGAGGGAGAGGAGGAACAGCTGACAGAGAGTGGGAGTGTGGCTCTGGAGGTTGTGGGGGAAACTGGGGGAAGGGCACAGGCCAGCTGGGCATTCAGAAGAAGACCCAGGCCCATCCCCTCTTCATCCTAGGGCACACAGGGAAAAGAGGATAAGGGAGAAACGTGAATGGCTGGCGTGGTCTATGGGGAGGAAAGGGCCTTGATCCCCTTCATGGGCTGCAGCTGTGAGGACTGTTTAAAAGGACAAACTGTGTCTTCAAGCTCTTATCCTGCATTGTGTCATTAATTGTTTCGGTGTGCTTTGTGTTGTTTTTTCCTATTTCTAATTTATATGTATTTTGAGTTTGAATGGTATTTTTTCCTTTTCGCAACTGTTTGTGGGGGAGTTTTTTCTCCAGTCAATGATAATTGGACTTTTGAAGCCAAGTTGAAGGAATTAAAGAGACTTCACCTATTTTTGTGACTTTGTTGCTTTTGTATCCCACCCTGGGTAATCACATTGCACAGAATCATAACAACTGGTTCTCTAGAACCGGTCCAAACCGGTAGAAATCCCAACCCTGGCTACAGCGGTTTGCCTAACTGTGGCAAGAGAAATCATAAAATGGGGCCTAACTCACTTAACAAATGTTTCACTCAGCAATTTGGGGCTCGATAATGTTCGTATGTCAAGGACTGCCTATATATGAATGGAGCCTAATTTAATTGGAATGACAAGGTGGTGATATCGTGTCCTTAGTTATGGGTCACTTTGGGTGTTAGGGTAAGAAAGCCAAAAAAGAGAAGACGAAGGAAATGATGATAATTATGATCTGGGACAAGAGAATGGCTCTATGATTTATGAAATTCAGCTCCAGCATCCCCCAGAGATCATGGCTGTTCTAAGAATGCTGGGAGTTGAGGAGATGACTATTCTTCACCCCCTTGGAAATTAATTTATGGCCTTGTGTTGTTCATTTATATTTATACTTTAACAATGCATGGATTTAATACTGATGCATTTTCTAGTAAGCTACATTATCGGGTTTGTTGTCCTCTCCTGCAGTATGATGGGAAGATTTTATTGATAGTTTATTGTTACTTTTTTTTCCCCTCCCTTGATTCATTTTTCTTGATTCATCTTTTGGCTTCACGTTATTATATCTGTACCGGTCTGCTGGGTGTTTCAAACTGCCATCTGGAAAACACCATGAAGTATAAATCAAACATTTGGAAGTGGGGGGAATGAAATGATGAAATCTGCCAGGAAGAACTGAGAATTATGGTTTTGGAAAGGGACTGGGGAACCGAAGACAGCTTTGATGGTTAAATAATCTACAATTCTCCACATTCTTTGGAAAGAAAACCATCAAGGCATATTATTTGTTTTTAGCTCAATCCACAGATACATATTTGGATTATAAATGCATGCAAGATACAAGAGGGAACCATCTGAGGAGGCCCATCTTATCACTTCCCTTGTCTTCTTTCTGGTTAATAATCTAAGAAAGGCCAAGAGTGAGATGGCAAAGGACCTTACCTCATCTTGAGTGGCCTTCAAGAAGTGATAGAATGGATGAAGATACATAAGTGGTCAGCTGAGATTTCAAGGAATTGGGTGGAATTAACTGGTACGTTGGTAACTTTGACTTCATTTTTGTTCTCAGGTGTTTTCACTCCAAAATGGCAGGCATTTAGCAACAATTATAAAATAGGTTTCAGGGGCACATATCACCTAAAACCACTGCTGCTGCTGCTCTTCCTCCTCCTTTTCTTCTTCATCATCTTCTTCCTCCTCTTCTTTTTCTTCCTTATCTTCTCTCTCCTGTTCTTCTGTTTCTTATTTCCCTCCTCCTCCTCCTCCTCCTCCTTCTTCTCCTTCTTCCTCCTCCTCCTCCTCCTCCTCCTCCTCCTCCTCTTCTGATCCAACCTCCTGCTCAAATAGGAGACCCTATATCATTTGAAGCCCTCTCTACAATTTGGCAGTTCAAATCCTACCAGGCTCAATGTTGACTCAACGTTGGTGGGTAAAATGAGGACCCAGATTGTTGGGGTCAAGAGGCTGGCTCTGTAAAGCACTTAGAGAGGGCTGGAAAGAACTATAAAGTAGTATATAAGTCTAAGTGCTGTTGCTCTTACTATTTTGGACAAATGGGCTGTCCAGTCCCTTCTTGAAAACCTCCACTCTTGTAGCACCCACAACTTCCATCTCACCCAACAGTGTTTTTCTTTGAACCTCACATTCTGCCTTAATTGAGCCTTTCAGCATTTTTATTATAAACCTCTGGCAGCACCATGTTTATTTCAGGAGAAATGATTCACTCCCGGGGAATATACTGTGGTCCATTATCTTTTGTCAGTCTCTAATTATACCTTACATCAGGCGTTTTACAGAAGGGGAATTTCACATTGGTGTTTCTATGCCCATGTTCCTCATCATCAACACACAGCAGCTGGCCTCTGAGCCAGAGGTGGTATTCAGCTGGTTCTGACCAGTTCTGGAGAACCGGTAGTGGAAATTTTGCGTAGTTCAGAGAACCGGCCAATCCCACCTCTGACGGGCCCCAACCCCATCTCTTCTCTGCCTCCCATTGAGTCCCAGCTGATCGGCTGGGTCTTCTTTGGTTGCTCTGCACAGGACAATGGAGCTGGAAAGCAGGTTAGTGGATTGGGGAAGGAATGGGGATTTTGCAGTAAACTTCCCCTGCCACGCCCACCAATCATCATCAACACCACGACATCTTTAGTTTCGTGGTCCCGTGTGCATATGACTCTACCGTAGTTTGTACCTGATGCCTATGCTTACAAGTTTTTGACACCATGATGGGCCATTCAATTGAACATGCAAGCCTTTTTTTCAAGTTTTATATTTTGATTAAAGTTTGACAAAACAGAAACAAAGGTTTAAAAAGATGAAGAAAAGAGAGAGGTATGGAGAAAAAGAAAGAGGGAAACCAGTAGTGATTTCTATACAAACTTAGAAATATCTTTTGCCATTACTTAAATAGAGCATCAGTTATCAATATTAATATCCAGAATAAAAACAGCATCTTAAGTGAAACATGCATCTTGATTACAGAAATTCTACCAACAAAGATCACTGTAATTTATTCCACCTTAATTAATCCTCTTTAATGTTGTTCCAAACAGAGAGATAATTATATTGAAATAATTTGTGATTTGTAAAAAAAATCAATGTAACCCCATGCTATCCATATTGCAGTATTCTGGACATGTTGCATTTTTAAGCCATATTCAATGTTGTCTTCCTTTGCAACAATTAAGCCACAGTTATGACTCTATAGCAGATTGCCTATCCAACCTTGGCAATTTTAAGATTTATGGATTTCAACACCCAGAATTCCTTAACCAGTTATGCTAGGGAAGAAGCATGGCTGGTTGGGGAATTCTGGAATTTGAAATCCACAAATCTTAAAATTGGCAAGATTGGACACCCCTGCTGTAGCTGTTTCTCCAACTTTCTTCCTTCGATTAAATGATTAATATTTGAATCCCCCAGATATTTTGTCAATTGGAGGAGTTAACAGTCCTATAAATATATCTTGAAGGCATCAATTTGGAGAAGGCCGTTCTACAGCCTCTTTCTTTATTTCATGGGAGTGATTACTAACCAACTGTAGTTATTTCAGATATACTAATTCAAGCTTGTTAGAAAACCCCTTACATCATTATAACAATGTTGGATGTTGTACAGGCTAAAATTAAATTCATTCCCTCCTAATTTGAAGTGGAGCCATCCCACTATCTATCTTTTTTAATTAAAATGTTCTTCCACAACTAATGGGTTGCATTAAAGGCAAGTAACTAAATAAACAAGTTTTTCCCAGAAATAAAGTAATTTTCTTTGCTCTTTTGACTTTATATAACTATTTAGTTTTTGAATATTAAAAAAAATGAAAACAAATCACCCTTACAGTGAAAATAGCACTCTATTTGTTTTTAATTTTTCCATACCATAGAACACTAAATAACAGCAATTTTTGTTATTAACAAAGTACACCTATAATTATGAATAAGTCTAGCATTGGATTGACATAAACAAGTTTTAATTATTTATTTTTTCACTAAATACATTTAAAAACCAATTGAATAACTTCAAAAGCAATCATAAACATCGTAATCATTATGACATAATGAATTATAAATCCTGACCATCTTTAGTTCAGCCATTTATGAAGATCTGTCCGGATAAAAAAAAAGGGAGTAATTGAAGCCTGAAAGATTGAATCCTAATTTTAAATGCTAATAACATTGGGCCTAATCTAGCCTTAGGTGTAAAAGATTGTGGGGAGGTTGGGAAAGGCATGGGAGAGAGAGAAATTCAGAATATAGAAAAACAGAGTTGGAAGGAACTTTGGAAGTCTTCTACAAACTTTTGCTCAATCAGGAGATCCTATACCGTTCCAGACAATGGCTGTCCAATCTCTTCTTAAAAACCTTCAGTGATAGAGCAACCAATATTTCTGGAGGCAAGTCGTTCCGCTGATTAATTGTTCCCACCATCAGGAAATTTCTCCTCAAGAACTAAATTGGATCTCTCCTTGATTGTGATGACCCGGGAAACAGCACACACATAATAAATTCCCAAACGTAAATAAATTTCTTTAATGCCTCCAGTTTGGCCTCACTGTTCAATTGCTTGCAGTGGGAGATTAAACTCTTTCCAAAATAGTCTCCAAAAGAAAGAAATACAGTCCAAACTCAAAGAACAGATAACGGAGAAATAAAAAATCAAAACAAACCGCACTGAAGGAATTTCCATGACAGACCAGGATAACTAATTACAAACTTCAAGAAGATAACAAGGCACAGGCCATTGGAAGAGCACCAACCAAGATAAACCTCAGCCAGAAATTAAACACGCTTTGCTTCTAGCAACGCTGTGCTTTAAATGCCCCTCCTTTATACTATTTCCCCCAGCTGCAGCCAATGAGGGGGATCATAGCCGCTTCCTCCCCCTTAAGCCATGTTGTTCTCTTCTCCGTTCCTCCCTGTGTGGCCTAGGATGAAGAGGGGATGAGCCTGGGTCTTCCTCTGACTGCCCAACTGGCCTCTGCCCTTCTCCAGCCTCCTCCACAACCTCCAGAGCCACACTTCCACTCCCTGTTGGCTGTTCCTCCACTTCCTCGGAGTCAGTCTCCAACAGGGGCATGACATTGATAAATTTCTATCTGTTACTTCTCGTCCTGCCCTTCGGTGCTTTGGGGAATAGGTTGACTCTCTCTTCTTTGTGGCAGCCCCTCAAGTACCAGAAGACTGGTATCACATCACCCCTGGTTCTTCTCTTCATGAGACTAGATGTATCTAGTTCCCTCGGTCATTCATTGTTCAGTTTAGCCTCCAGGTGCCTTCTCCTCTCTGGACTCTTTCTAGAATCTCAACATCTTTTTTGTATTGTGGTGCTCAGAACTGGGTGCAGTATTCCAAGTGTGGTCTTAACCAAAGCAGTATGAAGCGGTACTAACACTTCACATGATCTTGATGTTATCCCCCGTTTGATGAGCCTGAGATATAAACTCTCAAGAGGCCACATCTGTTGGCAGCTGATCTCACAAATCTCAACTCAAACAACATTTCAATTCAGTCAAAGAGAATTTAGGAACTTAGTTTTTAGGAACTCGCTAATTAAATGAGAGTTGGAATTCCTTGTGGTGTTTTCAATCTGCCTGAATGTTATACAGTGCAGTATTCCAACATTTTTTTTTCAATTTAGGTAACTACTACTTCCATATATTTATTAAAAACCATTGCTGAGAATTCTTGCAGGTGATGTCCATCTAAGAGTTTACCAGGTTGGAAATCCATTCGAATATACAAATAGTCCTTGACTTATTACCAGAGTTGAGCCTGGAATTATGGTTGCAGTTGAGGCATACTATGATTGTACTGGATTTTTGGCTTTGTTTTGTATTTTTTTTAGACATTTGTTAAGCAAATATAGTGGTCATTAAGCAAATCCCATTTTTTCCTGTAGGTGTTTCTTGCTGGAAACTGGAAGTAAACACTAGAAACTAGCAAAAAATATTGCAAATCTATTCATTTCTACAATTGATTTATATTAAGGCCCATCTCACAAATGTGGCTTTGGGTGGTTTACATTTGTTACACTTTTTATTCAGATAGGCATTTTTCTGTTTTCATTTTCCATTCACCGACAGCATTATCTGCCTCTTCATTTTGCAGAAATAAAGTTATAATCTGGAATCAATGCCATATATCTAGATCTAGAAAATATACCTAAATACTAGCTCAATATATTTACACCATACATACCCCTACCAATTGATGATGATCTTCTCCTTCTCCTTCTTCTTTTTCTTTTCCTCCTCCTCCTCCTCCTCCTCTTCCTCCTCCTCCTCCTTCTCCTTCTCCTCCTCCTCTTCTTCTTTTCTCTTTCTTTCCTTCCTTCCTTTCCTCCTCCTCCTCCTCCTTGACATATCATATTGGAGTTGTTTTTCTAATGGCAAAGCTTGGATAGGATTCCATCCCCCCATCAGATCAAGTTTAAAAAGAATACGTGGCAGGAAGTTTTGGCACACTACTCATAATTCATGATCTCCGGCAGTCCAGTGAGTCTTGTACAAAAGCTGCCTCACCTTAAATATGACTTTTTTGCTCATTCGGGGCAGAACTGAAATGCGTCTCTTGAAGCGGGGAACACTGAGATAACCATAGGGCCTCTTGTCGTCTTAAAGAGGAAGAGACGCGTGTGAGACCAGCTTCAACGAAATCAATTGTTCCTAGCCTTGTTTCTTGTGAAGACAGGCATGCCACAAATCTATTTTAGAGGGATCTCTGGAGTATTTCAGATTTCACTGTGCACATGAGTACACACAGACAGTTGGCACTACAGATTTAAAAAAAATCACTCAGCATTCATATTTAATAGTCCTCTTCCCTTCTAACAAGCTCTACCAACTTTGTTGTGACTTACCTACCTCGCTACCAAACTACCTATTTACTTATTTACTTTGCTCAAATCTGCCATAACCAACAGAGATTCTCAGCGACATACAGAATGTCCATAAAAATACAGCAAAATTTTGATTGCATAGCATTAAAACCAAAGGTGGTATTCAGCAGTTCTGGAGAATCGGTAGCGGAAATTTTGAGTAGTTCAGAGAACCAGTAAATACCACATCTGCCTGGAAATTTTACAGTGTCCTTCCCTTGCCACGCCCACCAAGCCACGCCCACAGAACTGGTAGTAAAAAAATTTTTGAATCCCACCACATTAAAACCCAACTCTAAATTACATGCAAATTAATACAAATCAGATGGCATCCATTCATGCCACAAAGGATATTCAGAATAACTCAGGTTTTTTAATAACTCATTGAAAGCCAAAAATGCAGAGATAGGTGAATCTGCGGAGAAGCTGTTCCCCCAAAACAGGTATAATAACAGTGAAATAAATGTCTGTCAGTCTCCACTGTGCTCATTTAGGATAGAGAATCTATTCTATTTGCCACAATATAAAAATATGCTGAGAATAAGTGCAGAGAAGAGCAACACAGATGATTAGGGGACTGGAGGCTAAAACATATAAAGAACGGTTGCTGGAATTGGGTATGTCTGGTTTAATGAAATGAAGGACTGGGGTGACATGATAGCAGTCTTCCAGTATCTCAGGGGCTGCCACAAAGAAGAGGGAGTCAAGCTATTCTCCAAAGCATCAGAGGGCAGGACAAGAAGCAACGGGTGGAAACTAATCAAGGAGAAAAGCAACTTAGAACTAAGGAGGAATTTCCTGACAGTGAGAACAATTAATCAGAGAATAGAATAGAATAGAATAGAATAGAATAGAATAGAATAGAATAGAATAGAATAGAATAGAATTAGAGTAGAGTAGAGTAGAGTAGAGTAGAGTAGAGTAGAATAGAATAGAATAGAATAGAATAGAATAGAATAGAATAGAATA
>NW_020769377.1:676695-724228 GCF_900518735.1 Pseudonaja textilis
CTTTCCAGCTCCATACTCCTGGGCGGGGCAACCAAAGAAGACCCAGCTGATCAGCGGTGGGCGTGGGTGGTGGGCGTGGCTTGGCGGGCATGGCAGGGGAAGGATACTGCAAAATCCCCCATTCCCTCCCCACCCCATTAACCTGCTTTCCAGCTCCATTCTCCTGTGCAGGGCAACCAAAGAAGACCCAGCTGATCAGTGGTGGGCGTGGGTGGTGGGCGTGGCTTGGCGGGCATGGCAGGGGAAGGATACTGCAAAATCCCCGTTCCCTCCCCATTCCACTAACCTGCTTTCCAGCTCCATTCTCCTGTGCAGGGCAACCAAAGAAGACCCAGCTGATCAGCAGTGGGCGTGGCTTGGTGGGCGTGGCATTCTGTGTGTGTGGCTTGCTGGGCCTGGCTTGGTGGGCATGGCAGGGGAAGGATACTGCTAAATCTCCCATGCCCTCCCCACCCCACTAACCTGCTTTCCAGCTCTGTTCTCCTGAGCAGAGCAACCAAAGAAGACCCAGCCAATCAGCTGGGAGTCAATGGGAGGCAGAGGATAGATGGAGGTGGGACGAGTCAGATGTGGGATTTGCCGGTTCTCTGAACTACTCAAAATTTCCACTACTGTTTCTCCAGGACCGGTCAGAACCTGCTGAAGACCCCCTCTGCATGCATCTGACCCACAAGAGCAGACAGGCAGGGGATATTGTGGGTGCTATCTCCCAAGGAGGGACATCTGGCCACACCCAGAAGAAGGGCCTTCTCCATGGTGGCTCCTTCCCTTTGAAATATCCTCCCTGTGAAGATTAGACTGGCCTCCATCATGACACTTTTTCGCAAGCCCCTGAAGACCTGGTTTTGCCAATAGGTTTGACAGATTAACAGAGTCAGAAGGGACCTTGTAGGTCATCTAGTTCCACCCCCTGCCCAAGCAGGAGACCCTACACCATTTCTAACAGATGGCTGTCCAGTCTCTTCTTGAAAGCCTCCAGGGATGAAGCTCCCACAACTTCTGAAGGCAACTTCTGTTCCATGGGTTGATTGCTCTCACTGTCAGAAAGTTCCTCTTTATCTCCAGGTTGAATCTCTCCTTGATCAGTTTCCACCCATGATTCCTTGTCTGACCTTTCTTATTCTGATCAGGCGGGATCAGCTCCAATTGTTATAATTAATTTTTAAAGGGAATTTCACATTTGGAAAACCTTTCCATTGTGACACATCTGAGTGAGTCTGTTGCTTCTACTCCTGAAAGCTTCGAATTTGGGGGTTACAATATAACAGAATAACAAGGTTGAAAGGTATGTTTGAGGTCTTCAACCCCCTGCTTAGGCAGGAAAACCTATACCATTTCAGACAAATGGCTGTCCAGTCTCTTCTTAAAAACTTCCAGTGTTGGAGTATTCACAATTTCTGGAAGCAAGTCGTTCCACTGATTAATTGTTCTCACTGTTAGGAAATTCCTCCTTAGTTCTAGGTTGCTTATCTCCTTGGTTAGTTTCCATCCATTGCTTCTTGTCCTGCCTTCTGGTACTTTGGAGAATAGCTTGACCCTCCCTTCTTTGTGGCAGATATTGGACACTGCTATCATGTCTCCCTTAGTCCTTCTTTTCAGTAGGCTAGACATACACAAATCCTGCAACCATTCTTCATATGTTGTAGTCTCTCTCCATCCCTTAATCATCTTTGTTGCTCTTCTCTGCACTCTTTCTAGAGTCTCACCATCTTTTTTACATCATGGCAACCAAAAGTGGATGCAGTTACTCTAGGTCTGCCCTTACTAAGGTTTTATAGAGTGGTATTAGTGCCTCACTTGATCTTGATTATATCCCTCTGTTAACGCAGCCCATGACTCTAGGAGAAATCACCATCTAGGAACTATGAGAGATGACCATTTTGGAGATAGCTGTCCACAGACTCTATCCAAACAGGAGAAGCCATCTCCAACTTTAATTCTCCTGCAGAAAAGTTGGGATAATCCAGGACTGAGTTTCACAACATGCTAAATCCTAAACCTGAGTCAACAAAACTCAATTCCTGTAGTTGTATAAGATGCTGTGCCAAGGATATCATATGATGCGATGGCTAAATTCACACTACATGCCAAGCCACAAAGTATCCAACTGCATTTCGGTTCCATGGATGTTTTGCAAACTCAGACTTCTGTTCTTGGCCATTTGCTACTAGTTCAGGCACCAGTTGCCAGGGCTGCCTTCAAATTACAGACTTCGCATCATTTCAAACCAAATCTTCCAGTAATCTTGTCGTATCACATCGGAAAATTGAACTGAATCTTCTAATCAAAATCTGATGCCTCAGCTCTTGCAAGGTTTGCTGCAAAACCTGTGTGGGTAAGGGGCAATTTAGAAAGCCAGCCCATCAAACGACATCAACCTTGTTTTCAAAATCAGTTGGAAGGGCTGAGTTGGACTTTTGTTGCAAAGGCTGCCTGCGCAGGCTGAAAGGCGAAAGCGGAAGCAGTATGCTCCGTCCCATATTTGGGTAGACCAGGTGGCCCTGATAGACCAGTCCCACCGGAAAAAAAAAACACTGAATCTCACCCCTGGCATAGCCAACAAAAGCAAGACAATGTCTAGACAATGGAAAGAAGGACCTGTACATTGATTACCATGCTGACTGTATCAAAAGTAAGTCACACAACCCGTAACTCAGCTTAACCACAACCCTACCTCAACCAATCCACCATCACCCAAGCCTAGGCACGCACGCCCCTAACTACCTCAATACCAACTACTGCTGGCCTTAAATGCAAGCTACTCAATGCAAGAAGCCTTGCGAATAAAATATCTGAATTTTTCCTCTTACTAAATATGGCTAAATTCGACATTATATTTGTCTGTGAAACGTGGCTCAACGCATCTCTCCCTGACTCCATTACCACAGTAAGAGACTATCATGTTTACCGATCTGATCATGAAATTCGTAGAGGAGGTGGTGTTGCTATCTTCTATAAAAAGTCCTTACATCTAAAAAATATCCAAGTTACCCAGGAGCTTGCTCCTCCTGAGACCATCATCTGTGAACTATCCTTAAATATCACATTTCGATTCTTACTATGTTACAGAGCACCTGATTATGACATCGAACATGTAAACAAGCTAAATACACTACTAACATGGGCAGCATCCTGCCCATACCCTTTTATCTTTCTTGGTGATTTCAATCTACCTCATATTGACTGGACCCTAAATTAATGTACAACTGAACCCATACACGCAACCTTCTACAATGGTGTTACAAATCTGGGACTGGAACAACTAGTAACCAACAACACTAGACTAAACAACTGCCTCGATCTCATCTTCTGCAATAGTTTGAATTTAATTTACGGAATACAAATTAAAGAACCCTTTTCCAGCAGTGACCACAATATGATTGACTTTTGTCTCAACATACGGCCACACAAAAATTATCACAATGACGTAATCCCCAATTATAACTTCAAAAAAGACAACTATGATCTTATAGACAACGAGCTCTCATCCCTTGACTGGCAATCTCTATTCACTGGATGCAATACTGTTGAAGACCATTACAACATATTCTTACTTGAAGTCAAAAGAGTCATCAAACTATATGTACCAACAACTCCCCAAACAAAACAAAAAAACAGATTACCCATAACAATAAGGAAACTTCAATCCAAAAATCTCCACTCTGGTGGAAAAACAAATCTGGTCACGTTGCCAATTTCAAAAGCCGATACAAAAATTTATGCCACCAGATAAAGGCTGAACGCACCAATTATCACATTAAACAAGAGGAAAACCTTCTATGCACCAATTCCACCAGTGCTTTTTACAATTTTGTAAACAACAAACTAAAAGACTCAAGGTCCATCCCACCCCTGATGGGACCTAATGGCAAAGACTGCAACGACGACACCATTAAAGCCAACATCTTTAACACATTCTTCGGCTCAGTATTTGTAAACAGCAATGGATCATGCCCAGTATTTCCTAGCCGAACCACAGATAACTACAATGATCTAATACATATTGATTTTACAGAAGACAATGTTGAAAAAGCACTACACAATCTAAAACCATCCCTATCTATTGGACCGGATGGAATATGTGCCTACTTCTTAAAAAAGCTATCCACTGCCATAGCCGAACCTCTAAGCATAATCTTTGAAAAATCTTTCAGGACCAGCTCCTTGCCTAACCTATGGTCACAAGCCACGGTCATCCCCATCTTCAAAAAGGGAGACCCCAGCCTAGTTGAAAATTACAGACCAATCTCTTTATGCTGCGTCACCTGTAAAATCATGGAATCAATTATTAACTAATCCATCATCCTCCACTTAGAGACAAACAACTTACTCTCCAATAAACAATTTGGTTTCAGGAAAAAACTATCCTGTAATCTGCAACTCTTACACTGCAAAAACATATGGACGACACAACTCGATCAGGGCAAAGCAATAGACGCAATCTACATAGACTTCTGTAAAGCCTTTGATTCAGTGGTACATGACAAACTACTCCTAAAAATAAAATCTTATGGTATCTCTGGACAACTGCATAACTGGATAGAAGCATTCCTGTCAAACAGACAACAAATGGTCAAAATTGGGAGTGTCCTATCAAATTCTGTACCTGTCAATAGTGGTGTCCCCCAAGGCAGTGTTCTAGGACTAGCTCTCTTCATACTCTACATAAATGACCTCTGTGATCATATTAAGAGCAACTGTGTTCTTTTCGCTGATGATGTAAAGCTGTTCAATACCACAGACAACACTGCTACCCTTCAAAAAGATTTTGACTGTGTATCAGAATGGAACTTCAAATCTCAACAAATAAATGCTCTGTCTTACATATTGGCAAAAAAAATCAGAAAATAAAATACAAGCTGAATAGTCAACATCTTGTTGATGATCCAAGCTCTGTAAAGGACCTTGGAATACTCATCTCTAATGATCTAAGTGCTAGAGCCCACTGTAACTACATAGCCAAAAAGGCATTAACAGTTGTTAACCTAATCCTACGTAGCTTTTTCTCTGGTAATATCACACTACTAACTAGAGCATACAAAACATTTGCTAGACCAATACTCGAATACAGCTCATCAGTCTGGAACCCACATTACGTATCTGATATTAGCACAGTTGAGAAAGTCCAGAAATATTTCACAAGAAGATTTCTCCACTCCTCTACTCATTGTAGAATACCTTATGCCATCAGACTTGAAATTCTAGAACTAGAAAACCTTGAACTATGCCGTCTTCGGTCTGATAAGTTTGGTATATAAAATCATACATTGCAATGTCCTACCTGTCAATGAATACTTCAGCTTCAACCATAACAACACAAGAGCAAACAATAGATACAAACTCAAGGTTAACCGCACCAAACTTGATTGCAGGAAATATGACGTCAGCAACAGAGTGGTCAATGTCTGGAATACTTTATCAGACTCTGTAGTTTCTTCCCCAAACCCCAAAAACTTTAACCTTAGACTTTCTACTATTGACCTCACCCCTTTCCTAAGAGGTCTGTAGGGGGCGTGCATAAGCGCACCAACGTGCCTACTGTCCCTGTCCTATAGTTTCTTTTATTTTTCTTATATGTACCCATTTCATGTATTCATAACTATGTATATACTTATACTTATTGTAAGCAATTGACAAATCACATAAATAAATAAATAAATAAATAAATAAATAAATAAATAAATAAATAAATAGGAGAGCCCATGGCTTAGAGGTTAATACATCTACCTAATACGCAAGTAGCACAGATTCAAATCCCAGGAAGCGTATGATCTGCTGTGTGAGCTGCTACCGGTTTGCACTGGTTCAGGTGAACCGGGTGTTAATTTTACATGGAGTTTGCCAAACCAGTAGTTCGGCTGACTGGCTGGCCCTGCCCACCCCTTCCCGCTGCTCCCAGAAGTCTCCACGTGGCCCGTTTTGGATCCTAGTTAAGTGCAAGGCCCACATGAAGGCTTGGAGAGGGCAAAAACGGGCCTCCTGACCGGAATTCTGACCTCCAGAGCCCAGGGGAGGTCATTTTCACCCTCCCAGAGGCTTAAGGAAAGCCTCCAGAGCCTGGGGAGGGCCAAAACGGCCCCCACTGTGGTGCAGGGGGCCAACCATGGCCATGCCCACCCAGCCACCGGGCAGAGAAATGGTTGCTAAATTTTTTGAAGCCCACCCCTGTGTCTGGCTAGCTGATGAGAGCTAAATAGCTTGAAATAGATCTATACTAGTCTTCCTTTATTACTTTGTCAGTAAAATATAAATTCAACACAAAGAGGAGGAGGAGGAGGGCAGGGAGGAAAGGGCAGGAGGGCTGCGAGGTCCTTGGTGTTCTCTGAGCTTGGTGGTTCTGTTGCAAACCTTTCATTACCCAACTAGATAACGTCATCAGGAGCACTGATTATATTGCCTAGTTTAAGACTACCAAGCTCAGAGAGCATGAAGGACTCCACACTTCAGCCACATACATACCTGGGGATGCCCAGTCGGGAGCACTTTTCATGTCCCCTGCAGGAGCTGGAGGGAAGGAGGAGAGCTCAACCCCCTTCCACAAACACGGGCTTTTGCTAACCTGCCCAGCGTTCCAGCCACTCCGGCCCCTGTGCTCATAATGGGAAGTTGAATGCATTGGGGGTTTTGGGAGGGGCTGGGGGGGTCAATTTACCTAAATGAGGGGAGTTCTCCAAATCACATAACATCCAATTCGAATTCATAATTGATTTCAAAAAGTTGGTCCGATTCACGTCTGTGGAGATTCTTCAACCATCCAGCTCATGGTTGTCCCAAAGGTGCTTTTTCCAAAAGGCGACTGGACTGGACTTTCTTGGGGTTTTGTTTTGCAAATGTTCTGCTTGTCGTCCAAGAAACGTCTTCAGTCCTTACTGATGTTAGAATCAGTTAGTCCAATTCAGTTTTTTTTTCTGGTGAGACCAGTCTATCGGGGCAACCTGGTTTACCCAATTATGGGATGGAGCATACTGTTTCCGCTTTTGCCTTTCAGCCCCAGCCCCTTCTAGCACTGTTGATGTTACCTAGCTGGGTAATGAAACGTCTGCATGAAAACCACCAAGGGAGCGCCAAGGACCCCATAGTCATTCTCCTCCTCCTCCTCCTCCTCCTCCTCCTCCTCCTCCTCCTCCCTTCTAGCACAATGTTACCTCATTGGGTAATGAAAAGTCTGCAAGGCAACCACCAAGCTCAGAGAGCACCAAGGCTCCCACAAATCAACCTTAAACTACAAATATTCTCTTTTATCAATACCGCCAATGGATCTGAAATAAGCAGTCTCTGGAACAATAAAACCAGAATGTTTGCAAGAACTTGTGCCTGCCAAGTAAGAAATGAAACCTCTCTCTCTTTCCAACATTTCATATTTGGGCAGGCTTCTGGGCAAGTAATGATAAAAGCATCGTTTTCTGCTGTAGTTAACATCTTCTGCACTCAGCAGCACATCAGTCTGTTTTTCATTAGACTTTCCAACCTTGTTTGTGATGTAAGTTGAGATTTTCCTCTTGGCCAGCCAGAATGTCTCATGGCACCAACAGAGTTGAATCACCAAGTCTACATCTGCAGGTCTATGAGCAAAGTCAAACTTATGAACAAAAGTTGCTGGCTCCCTGACATCACAATTTCAAGGTTTCCAGCTTCCTGTTTTTTTTTTTAAATGATGTGGCTGTCAAAGAAACCTAAACTGAAGGCAAATTAGGATGACCCTGTCAAATCTTTTTGCAGGCTGACTTTTTGAGAAAGCCAAAAGATGGCATGGAAGCAGAGTGCAAAACTAGGTTTTTTCCAACCTTTAGACAGGTGGACTTCAACTCCCAGAATTCCCCAGACAACCATGCTGGGAAGGGATTTCTGGGAGTAGAAGTCCACCCATCTTAAAGTTGCCAAGGTTGGGAAACCTTGGTGTAAACAAAACCAAGATGGTTGCTGCAATGGGCAATTAAAGCACCAATCCCATTTTTAATAGTTGTGCTGATGTACCCTGTGTTGATGCTGCGATTCATTGGGGAATGAAGATCCATTAATGAGCAGCTAGAAAGATGTTTTTTGCACTGAAATTGTCTGTCCCAGTATTTAGAATAGAATAACAGAGTTGGAAAGGACCTTGGAGGTCTTCTAGTCCAACCTCCTGCCTAGGCAGGAAACCCTGTAGCATTTCAGACAAATGGTTATCCAACATCTTTTTAAAAACTTCCAGTGTTGGAGCATTTACAACTTCTGGAGGCAAGTTGTTCCACTGATGAATTGTTCTAACTGTCAGGAAATTTCTCCTAGATTGCTTCTCTCCTTGATTAGTTTCCACCCATTGCTTCTTGTCCTGCCCTCTGATGCTTTGGAAGATAGCTTGACTCCCTCTTCTTTATGGCAGCCCCTGAGATACTGGAACACTGCTATCAAGTCTCCCCTAGTCCTTGTTTTCTAAACATACCCAGTTCCTGCAACCGCTCTTCATATGCTTTAGCCTCCAGACCACTAATAATCTTTGTTGCTCTTCTCTGCACTCTTTCTCAATCTTGGCAACCTTAAGAGGGGTGCAATTCAATCCCCAGAATTTCCTAGCCAGCATACTGTCAGGGGAATTCTGCTAGCTGAAATCGACCCATCTTAAAGTTGCCACGGTTGAGAAGCATTCCATGCATTGTCTGTGGAAATTCTCAGTCATCCAAGTCATAGTTGTCCCAAAGGTGCTTTTTCAAGGGGCAACTGGACTTTCTTCTCCAGAGCTGAAGAAGCTTCTTGGACGAGAAGTGAAACATCTTCAAAGAAAAACAAGAAAATCCAGTTGCCTCTTGAAATAGCACCTTTGGGATTTCAGTGCATTGATGGTGTTACTAGTTGGGTAATGAAAAGTCTGCAAGCAAACAACCAAGTTCAGAGAACATCATGGGCCTCACAGTCCTTCTCTTGCTCCTCCTCCGCTCCTGTCATGCGCTTGGTATAGTCGGACTCTGGGGGAGAGGAGGAACAGCCGACAGGGAGTGGAAGTGTGGCTCCGGAGGTGGTGGAGGAGGCTGCGGAGGGGCAGACGCCGGCTGAGCAGTCAGAGGAGGATCCAGGCCCATCCCCTCTCCGTCCTAGGACACACAGAGAGGAACGGAGAAGGCAACAACTTGGCTTACGAGAGAGGAAGCGGCCATGATCTCCTTCATTGGTTGCAGCTGGGGAGAATAGTATATAAGAGAGACGATTACAACACAGTGTTGCCAGAAGCAAAGTTTTTGGGGCTGAAGTTATCTTTGTTGGCATCCTTCCAACAGACTGTGCCTTGTTATCTCCTTGAATTTGGTACTTATTTATCCTAGTCTGTTGTGGAAATTCCTTCATTGTAGTTTGTTTTGGTTTTTTATTTCATCTATATCTGCTCATTAAGTTTGGACTGTATTGCTTTCTTTTGAAGACTATTTTTGAGTATGTTTTATCTCCAGCTGAGAATTATTGAACAGTGGGGCCAAGTTGGAGGGATTAAAGGACATTTATTTACGTTTTGGATTCTGTTACATTTGTGTTACACTCCAGGTAATCACAGCTCCTCAAACCCCACTCCATTCTAGCATTGATGATGTTGCCTAGTTGAGTAATGAAAATTCCACAAGCAAACAAGCAAGCTTGGAAAATATCAAGGACTCCATATTTCAACCCCAAGCTACAAGTATTCCCTTATATGGATTTATTGACTTATTCCATTGTTATTTTCCTAGAATCTAAAGCAATTGCTTCCTCTGCACCATAATAATAGAATTCATGTGTTTTATTAATGCCCTGCTATATATCCTCATCTTCTTTTTTTTTTAACAACCCCATAATCTCTTGCGGGTGGAGTCTGGGCTGAATGGCCAGATGCCCTTCCTGTCACCAATGCGGAGGTGAGGGTTTTTTTTAGATAAAGTTTTTTATTTTTATGCGGAGTTTTGTTCAGCAGACATATTCTCAGTGTGCTCAGAGAGAGAGAAATATCTGCCTCTACTTAGGATCGAACTCACAGCCTCCTGATTGTGAGGTGAGAGTTTCACCTCTAGGCCACCGCACCACTCCTAATGCCCTGCTATATATATATGTCTGCAAGTTTTGCACATGTACGTTTGAATCAAGAACCCTACAGTTCAATCCTGAGCTACAAATATTCCCTACCATTAATATGTGCACTGCACGTAAAAACAGAATGAGCTTTGAGTGCACTATTGTAGGTGCCATCTTTACTTTGTTTTTGACCTTGTCAAGATGGAATTGGGTTATGGTTGGAAGCTGTGCTAAGTAAAAGCTAAATCCCTCCCAATATCCAGCAGCGGTTGTTCAAAATAGCATTGCTGGTGTGTTTTTTTTTCTTTTCTTTCTTTCTTTTTTCTTTTTGCTCTTCCTCATAAAAATGTTCTTCATTTTTATTAGCTTCAAGCATGGCATCCTTGTCCTTTTGACTTGGATATGTGCATAATTGTAGAACTTATGCAAGGCCAGGCCTCTTGGGGTGAAGGCTTACAACCACTAGAGGCAGGGTGAAAAAGTAAATCTCCCAGCTTAATGAGTTCTCAGAACCAAACCACAGATATCACATTACTTCAACCGAACTTGTCTTTCTACATAGACTATTAACTCTTCCTGACATGTTTTCAGTACTTACTTTTCTCCTGCAACTTCCATAAGGGAGGAACCCAGACTTCCTTTGCTGAAGGATGCTTCCAAACCTTCCATGGTTTTGCTTCCTTTCTCTCTCCATTTGCAAGTTCCCATGGCACGTCTTGACATGGTCTTCATTCTATCAAGCATGAAAGATCAGCTCCACCTGTGAAGGTCCTATTCAACTGATTTATTGCTACTCATGCCTAGGGAGAACCATCTTCTCAACTAATGGTTGACACCTGCTTGGAGTTAGATAAGGGTCAACAGAATTCAAGGGAGGTTGGATTTAATTTGTAGCTATGCCTATGTAGGGATTCTAGGTGGATCCCTCTTTTGACTCCGCCCCCAAGTTCGTGCCTACCATCCCTGTCCTATTGTCCCCAATTTTTATTTCCTATTTCATGTATTTAAACTTATGTGCATTCTTATTTCTACTATATTTTAAGTGTTTGACAAAATAAATAAATAAAATAAATTTCAACCCAGTCCAGATCATTAAGTTCTTTTTTTCTTCTACCTTCCATAGCTGGTAAATTCTGGGACGTCATCCCTTCATCCTTGGAGTGTAAGAGTCTGAAGAATGTTGATCTTCTTCAGATGATGAAGTTGACCTCCACTTTCTGGAGCATTACCCTTCGCAGGAGTAGAGATCTGTACAGAGTATGGTCCCAAAAAGTCAAGTTGGTGCGATCATAGCTTGATCTATTTCTTATGTCTGTCATGCACATGATTTTTCGGGCCATAATCTGTATGGAATCCTGGCCAGGAGCCTTCATTTTCTTATCTAGAGTGCCATGGATTAAAATACAGGATATCAACAGGCACATGTTCTGCTGTTATTACCTGGTTTTTACAAATGCAACAGGTGTCAGCACTCCAATTTTTGTTTTCTAAATATTTAAAGCGATGAGTTATGAACTCCAGGCTGGAAAGCCATTCATTTCAAGCCCACGAAGTATGAAGTATTGTTAATTAGGAATGTGAAAAATTAATCAAAGTCAGCCAACGTTCACGATGACTTTCCAAAAGTGCAAGTATTACATTCCTGGAACTGTGCATGATTCACAAAATTGGCAGGCTCAATTTCCAGACTTCTTTTTGTTGTTAAACAATTATGTTGCAGTCAGAATAGAAAATTAATTAATAAATGGGTGCAAACATAACTTGATGGCAGATTGTCAACTTATTTATTATAAAACAATTAAATGTCGGCTGTGTCTGGGTTTTTTTGGACAAAAAACCATTACCATTAGTTTATTTTAAAATGACACTGGATACTTACACTGTGAGTTTTATTTTAAAATGACACAGTTCTCCATCATGTCAATATTATTAATTTTATTTTTATATCAATTCAACTGCTTCCTTTTTCTTGGTTTTCCATCAGATCCCAGAATATAGCAATGTAACATATTGACTATATTTTGCTTTAAAAAAAGAAAAAGAAACAAAAGAAAAACCTATTTTACTTGACTTCTCCAGTTTATTTCAAGACTGATTCAAGCTGTTATAAAATCTTTAATATTTCTCTTAGTAGTATATAAAGAAATAAGAAGACACCTTTATATATTTTGCTTTATCTTTTTTTCTTTTCTTTTTACTTTTTATATATTTTCCAGTTTGTATTAGCTTTTTATCTTAGACTTTTTATTTTAAACTTGAACAAAAGTTATTCTTAAAAAGAAGGAAAAATATTTCTTTTCGTGCTGAGGTTTAATCTAGGCTCAGCATAATTTAGCAAATAGGGGGAAATGTGTGATGCATTTTTAAGGCATAGTGATCTATCTTCTAATTAAATTAATATTATAAGTATTCTCCTGCTTACTGGAGCTATGCTAGGAATCCCAAACAGCGCTGTATGAAGACAGGCACCAAGCTTGCAGGTCAAAACCTAGTTCTGTCTTAAACCTACCATTGCTTAAAATGTGTACAATTTTCCAGCTGAAACTGAGGTTAACTTTGTGTAAGGGTGGAGAGTGAAATACTTGCATCTTCTGGATACCAATCATATTCAACCAATCTTCTGCTACTTTGTCCTACGTAGTGGGCTTCACAATTTCACCATTCTCATACTATTTTATTTAATTTTTATTTAGTTTGTCAAGCAAGCAAGAGAAAACAAGTATAAGTATGAACATAAGATATAAACATATCAGTATAAGCAGGTATATGTATATACATAATAAACTAGTATGAATAAATGGGAACAGGAGGACAAAGACGGTAGGCACACTGATGCGCTTATACACGCCCCCTTACAGACGGTTTAAGGTTAAAATTTTGGGGGTCAGAGGATATAACAACAGAGTCAGGGAGTGAGTTCCAGGCATTGACCCCTTTGTTGCTGAAGTCGTATTTTCTGCACTCGAGTTTGGAGCTGTTTACTTTGACTTTGTACCTATTCTTTGCCTGTGTGTTGTTGTGGTTGAAGCTGAAGTAGTCATTAACAGGTAGGACGTTGTAGCAGATAATTTTGTGTACTAAGCTGTGGTCAGACAGTAGGTGGCGTAGTTCTAGGTTGCCTAGGTCCAAAATTTCAAGCCTGGTGGCGTAAGATTATTGATAAATCAGTGACGACCAACCTTTTGGGTGCCAGGGAAGGACCAGTTCCATGGAGGGCGGCTCTTCCCTTGAAGTCAGGGAGGAGGGGGCATGGTTTCACACGCTGCCTGGATCTCACATATGTGTGGATAGTCTTTGCTCAGGTGCGCAGCCCGGTTCCTGGCAGTCTGCGGACCAATGCCAATCCGCAGCCCAGGGGTTGGACCCCTGCGGTAAATGTCTCCAGTTATGCCTTCCTTTGGCTACTAATTTTTTTTCTGTTTCCTTGGAGAGTCTGTGGGAGTTTATGGGCTACAGCAGGGGTCCTCAAACTTGGCGACTTTAAGACCTGTGCACTTCAACTCCCAGAATTCTCCAGCCAGCTGGGTGTTGAAAGTCCACAAATCTTAAAGTCACCAAGTTTGGAGACCTCTGGGCTACAGAGACGCCACTGGGTTGGAGCCATCTCTTGCTAATTTCTAAGATGTTTGAATGCATGGCAGAGCTGTCCTTCCTATGGACTATAAGCAGGGGTGGGCTGCCGGGAGTTCGCAGGGGTTCGGGAGAGCCCCTAGCTATGATTCTGTGCAGTTTGGAGAACCCCCAAATCCCACTCTTGGCGGGCCCCACCCAACCCCACCATTCCCCCTCCCAAGAGTCCCCACATGGCCCATTTTGGATGCAGGTAAGTGCAGGGTGCATGCGGAGGCTCAAGGAAGGCGAAAAACGGGCCTCTCTGAAGTTTGGGATGGCCGGAAACAGGCCTGTTTCCAGCTTCCAGAGAGTCTCCGGATTTCCGCTGAGGCCATTTTCGCCCTCCCGGAGGCTCAAGGAAAGCCTCCAGAGCCCGGGGAGGGCAAAAATGCCCCTCCCCACCATGCTGCTGGAAGTTGACTAGGCCACACCCACCATGGCCACGCCCACCCAGCAACCGGGCAGAGAACCCATTGCTAAAATTTTTGAATGGTTGGGACCCCTGTAGTTTTGCCTTTCTTTGGCTACTGAGTTTTCCGGTTTCCTTGAGGAGTCTTTGAGTTTATGGGCTACAGAGACACCGCTAAGTTGGAATTATTTCTTGCTAGTTTCTAACATGCTTTAATGCATGGCAGGGCTGTCCTTTCCATGGCACTATAAGACTAGTGCTGTGATTGGTTATGCGGGTAGATATTTCTTTATTAAACTGTGGGGGTGTGATGGGATGATGTCCAGATTCCCAGGAGGGAATCTTGTTCCAGAGGAACAAGAGACAGTGCAGTTAAGATTTAATCACCCCGTCAGAATGATTCAGTGACTGTGCTAGAAAACATTGGTATGTTAATGAACTGTGACGAAGAGGCACTTCTTCTGAAGGTATGGACATAGACACACTCACACAATGTGCAAATATGACCACACCATGTCGATTAGGATGTTTGTTCTTGTTACGAATATGAGTCACCTAACAGCTATTTGGGTTAGAAATATATAAATCAGGATAAACATTTTAAAACTGTATCTTTAAGAAAGTGCAAAACTGTAATTAGGTGTGGTTTCTCAAATGGCCATCAGATGGAGCCAGAAACTTGGGTTGTTTAGTCTGAGTCTCAGAAGAGAGTGTATCTCTGTTTCCTTCTGTTGGAAAGTATTGCTGTTCCTCCATTTTTTTCTAATTGACTGCTATTTGTGGATTTAATATAAGTCTGATACTGAACTGTTTTTGACACTGGAATTTGATATTTGGATTATCCCTGGATTGAAAAACTGATTGATTTACCTGTGAATGACTTTGGACTGCCTATTTTGAACTTTGCTTAAACCTTTATTGAAAGTAAAACCCTACATTTACTGTACAGTGTATCTGTATGCTGTGTGTGTGTTATTCAAACACTACTCTCAAATACGTCTCCCTGTATGCGCTCATTCTCCTAACGGGGAATTACCTCAACAGTTCTGTATTCTGTACAGAGGTAGATTTGTCTTCTGTACAGATGCAGATAGATACACTCAACAAAACATTCATCATACCAAGTCTTTATTATTGGTTCATCAGGTATCCTCATAACTCACATTTGTGACATTCCTTTGTATGTCCAATCATTTGTATATCTGTCTTGTAGGTAAAAAGATGGTTATCTCCTTATCCCTTTCCTCCCATTTCGTAGCGGTAGTTACCACGAGTCTGTGAGTTCAGACAAGAGTGAAGAAACCTCCCCCAACCCATCGAGGGTCAATTTAGTGACCAATCAGGATTACAGATGTGGTCACATGACATGGACTACATTTCCCAGGATACCTTAACTACATTTACCATAATGCATTCCTTTAAGAGGACAGCTCACAATTGCTAACTAACTATCCAATTCCCATACACTGGCTGGTTAGCACAATGTTATTTGGAACACCTATTCAGCTTCATCAAAAAATGATCCATCACCCAGAATGCCCTAATAACCTTTAATCACAAATTCAGAGTATCTTGAAAAGTAATAGGACCATCTAATGTGATGGAATGTAGTCTGGATTACCAGAAGGCAGAGGCTGCACTACAGTGCAGCTTAGATACTTAGTGCGGTAGAAAGAGGGCGAAGACAGCTTCTCCCTAATCATTCCCAGAATGTATGTTTTATGGTGCAAGGACTCTGCTTTAGTTTGGCATGGTTTCTGTCTATAGGTGTGGGACAATGAAAAGAAACAATCTGCTTAAATGAATTAAAACATGATGTCCTGATTTCTGCAGCCCGACAAGTTCCATTACATTGAAATTTTTATAAAGTCTATTTCTACTTCTGGCGTTCTGGGTTACTAGAGGGTGTTTTTGTTCACCTCAGAAATGTTCTTCTACAGCTTCTATTGTGTGCTATTGGTTGTTTCTGTAATAGCTGAGTCCTTGGTTAGTGAGGGCTGCCCTCCCACGAATTTGAGTGTGCCGTTTGCCATTGTTTTCTCTACTGATGAGAATGTCTGGAAAGCGAACGTGGTTCTTCTCTTCTTGGCTTGTGGATTTGATTCCAGCAAACACGTTGTTGATTTTTTTTTTCCTGTGAGTTCTCTAGTTGCTCTTTTTTAATTATGCCAAACATCACCTATATATCATCTATGTAATGTAGCTTTCAAGTGTTGCATCATAGTCCCCATTATGAAATGTGTAATTCCGTGAGTGCTGTTCTGGTTTGCTTACTTATTTGTGCATCAAAGTAGAAGTAAGAGATGAGGTAAATTGCTTTATTTATTTATTTGGTTAATTAGTTAGTTTGTCAAGCCTGTATGAGAAGACAAGTATGGACATAAAATATAAACATATCAGTATAAACAGGTATGTGTATATACATAATAAATGAGTACAAATAAATGGGAACGGTAAGACAGAGATGGTAGGCACGCTGGTGTGCTTATGCACATCCCCTTTAAGGACCTCTTAGGAATGGAGTGAGGACCACAATAGACAGTTTAAAGTTAAAGTTTTGGGGGTTTGAGGATGAAACAGCAGAGTCAGGTAGTGAGTTCCAGGGGTTGGCCACTCTGTTGCTGAAGTCGTATTTTCTGCAATGGAGTTTGGAGCAGTTTACTTTGAGTTTGTATCTATTGTTTGCCCCTGTGCTATTGCGGTTGAACCTGAAGTAGTCACTGACAGGTAGGATGTTATAGCAGACAATTCTGTGTACTAAGTTTAGGTCATTGTATGAGGTACCTGAGTATTTCAGTGTTCATATGCTGTGCTTGGTTTGGCAAACTGTACAGAAGTTCCTCAATTTACGGTGGTGCCGTCATTAATTGGTTCCAGGAGACGTGATGAGTACCAAAAATGATGAGCATCAAATCAATTTTTCCCATGAGGAATAATGCAGTGAGTCACAAGGCAGCTGACACCAAAAACTTCTAGCTTGTGCCTTGAGCACTGAACAAATGATGCTCACATCATACCGGGACAAAATGTTCACATCAAAATGCACTGAGTGCCAAATTCAATGAGTTTCAAAGCAGTTGAGTGTGCGAGTGCGCAAAGCTACACTTTACACATGCACAGGAACTAGGAAGTGTGCATGAAACCATCCCCTCCTTTAGCCACTGCCTCCCTGGCCGGTCCATGGAGGCAGAGGAGTTGTGGGGTCACAGCTTTAGTTCATCTTTGATTAAAATAAAATTTAAAAGATTTCGAGGCCCATGGATGAAAGGGAGAAGGAGGAGGGGAGGCATTCTTAATAGCAACCCAAAGGAGATTTTCTTTTTCTTTTCTGAGATTCTCATTAGAGCCGAAGCCATTCGTGAAACTTCAAGTCTCCCATGAACTTTGTCTGGGTTGAGCTGAAGTGCCATTCAGGCTTGACTAGCTAGAAGTAAGGAGAAGTTCCCCGACAGAACAATTAATCGATGCAATCCCTTGGCTGTGTGTGCATCGCTGGAGGTTTTCAAAAATAGACTGGACAACTATTGGACTTGGAGGGCGTAAGACTGCTGCCTTCAACAGGAGTTTGGACTAGAACAGTGGTCTCCAAGCGGTGGGCCAGGGACCACTGGTGGTCCGCAAGAAAATTTGGGTGGTCCGCAGAGAAATGTTCCCCCCAAAAGTAATTAATCCAGGCTGCACGGGAACACAAGGCTGCGCAGCCCACATGGCCCACCCACCCTCTGGCCCCCAACTTTTGACCGAGCACAAACCTTACCTTAAGTAGAGCCACGTGAGCTGGAACTGGAAGGTGAGACCTGGAAGGTAAGACCAGGGGTGGGATTCTACCAGTTTGCACCTATTTGGTAGAACCAGTTATTAACATTCTAACCAGTCCGGAGAATCGGTTGTTAAGAAGAAATTACTGAGCTAATCCTGTAAGGAAGGCAGGAAGGAAACATTCTGGTGTTGCTTACAGATACTGCCTCTCCATTAATCCTTATTACATTCTTGGCGGGACTAGACTTCCTGTCTCAGGAACTTCTCTGGAGTTTTTTTCCCCTCCTTTGCTGGGACTTTGCTTGTGTGGAGTGACCATTCAAAGTTACAATGGCACTGAAAAAAGTGCCTTATCACCATTTTTCACACTTACGACTGTTGCAGCATCCCCACAGTCATGAGAGGCCAGGCGAGGAGATGCGTGCCTCGATGTGAGTGATATTGCGTTGGCCACACCCACCCAATAAGATGACTACGAAGCCATGTCCACCCAGTCACATGACCACCAAGCCACGCCTACCACCTAAGCCACCAAACTCATAATTTTAAATCCCGCGGACCAGAGACCCTGGGAAAATCCCCAAAAAATTCTGCAGGAAAATTCCCCACCCCGTTTTTCTACCAATCAATCATTCTTTGTTTGGGATCGCAGGTTACCATCTCCAGCTCCATTCTCGGGCGGGGGGGGGAGAGAGACTATTGACTTCATGCAAGGAAAGCAGCAGAAGCCGCAGAAGTCTTTCTTTCTCTCCCCCAAACTCCGCCACAAATGAGTCTTTGTCGGTGCAGCCTCTCGGAGCAGGAGGCCTTGCAGGGTCCCAAAGACTCATTTCTGGCAGAGTTTGAGGAGAGAAAGAAAGACTTTGGCTGCTTTCCTTGCATGCAGCCAAAAGCAGAAGAAGAAAGAAGCGGAAAGAAGCAGCCCGGCGGCCAGGCGAGGTGCATGGGGTGAGTGGGGCAAGTTCCCCCCTCCGCTCTTTCCCCCTCCCCTCACTACCTCATGCTGTTTGCAGTGCGAGCAATGCAAGCCTTGTGTCCCTGTGGGCCATGTGGGCGGTGCAATCTTGTGTTCCTGCGCAGCCTGGATTAATCGCTTTGGGGGTGACCTTTCTCTGCGGAACACCAACATTTTCTCACGAACCACCAGTGGTCCCCGGCCCACTGGTTGGTGACCACCGGTCTAGATGACCTCCAAGGTCCCTTCCAACTCTGTTATTCAGGGTTCTATGCTACTTCCAAAGTCGCTTCCAGCTCCGCGATAGTTTAAATCAGCACGCCACAACCTTTGAGGTGGCCAGACCACACACGGCAGAAAATGCTGGGAGGTTTCTCTCCACCAGCTTCTCACTGGAGAAAGGCACAGGAAGCGGGGCAGGGGGAAAGACAGCTGAATCTCCCGACCCAGACCCAGCATATGCCACAAATTATATGGGAGAACTTTTAAAGGCAGCTGAAACCAGAAAGTGCCCGTTGGATTTTTTTTGATCTTTAAATATTTGGAGTGACGATCGCTAACATACTTTGTAGCTGACGCCCACGTAAAGAAATACTTTCTTTGGCATCCAGCTGTTGCCCCAATGATATATGTCTAGAAAAGGCTGCAGGAAATATTTCCCACAATAAAACAGCTAATTAGAAGGTCCTACATTCTCATTTGAGCGCGTTTTTAGATATTCGTATCAAAGGCAGGGGCAAGAAAAGTTGGCATTCCTGCCCTGGGTTCGGCGGTTCGCTTCTGTAAATTAAAATGTTGTGCTTATCAATCTACCCAACCCTTGTCCAAAACTTGGAGAGCCAGTCAAAAGTTGGGATTTGGGGGAGCAAAGCTTTGCAAACACACACTGTTGAGTGGTGGGATTCAAAAAAAAAAATACTACTGGTTCTGTGGGCGTAGCTTGGTGGGCGTGGCACGGATTGGTGGGCGTGTCATGGTGGGCATGGCGGGGGAAGGATACTGCAAAATCTCCCTTCCCTCCCCACCCCACTAACCTGCTTTCCAGCTCCGTTCTCCTGTGCAGGGGAACCAGAGGAGACCCAGCCGATCAGCTGGGACTCAGGAGGCAGAGAATAGATGGAGGTGGGGCCAGTCAGAGGTGGGATTGGCCGGTTCTCCAAACTACTCAAAATTTATGTTACCGCTTCTCCAGAACTGGTCAGAACCTGCTGAATATCACCTCTGATACCGTTCCGATAGATTGAAAGTCTTCTATAACGGTTGTGGGGGAAATAAACCAGGGGAAGTTCTAGTCTTCCCAATATGCAAAGGGGGGTCAGAAGAGGGGGTCAAGCTAATCTCCAAAGTACCAGAAGGCAAGACAAGAAGCCATGGATGGAAACTAATCAAGGAGAGAAGCAACTTAGAACTATGGAGAAATTTCCTGGCAGTTAGAACAATTCATCAGTGGAACTACTTGCCTCCAGAAGTTGTGAATGCTCCAACACTGGAAGTTTTTTAAGAAGAGATTGGATAACCATTTGGCTGAAGTGGTGTAGGGTTTCCTGCTTAGACAGGGGGTTGGACTAGAAGACCTCCAAGGTCCCTTCCAACTTGTCATTCAATTCTATTCTACGGCTTGGTATAAACACCTAGGAAGGGTGAAATATTGGCAGAACTGTGTATCACTTTCTGCTCTGCAGGGATGCATGCCAGCTGGGTAAAACTGAGTGTTATGGTGTGTGAGAAGCACCTTGGCAGACGGACGAAGAGATGCTGCTTAGGGTATGGTCAGATAACAGAGGACATAGCCTAAACTAGGGATCAAGAAAGGCCCCTCCCTAGTTTCTTTCTTAGTCCAGTAGTGTCCAACCTCAGCAAGTTTAAGACTTCTGGACTTCAACACCAAGAATTCCCCAGCCAGCCAGGCTATTTGTAGCTCAGACTTCATCAAAAGGCAGCTGGACTGATTGTTCCTTGAGGAAGAAAAACATGTTGCTTCTCATCCAAGAAGCTTCATCAGTTCTGATGGCCGGGGATGAAACATCCCTCCCATCATCAGAACCGAATGAAGCTTCTTGGATGAGAAGCAACAGGCTTTCTTCTCCTTCCTCCAGAAAAAATAAATAAATAACAGTCCCATGGCCTTTTAAAGAAGAGAAGAAAAAGCAGCTTTGAGACAACTTATGAGACGGATGACTGAGAATCTCCACAGGCATCAGAGTTGAATTGTGGGGTCCTTGCGTGTTCTCTGTTTTTTGCTAACTCATGTTCGGACCCAGTTGTCCAAGTGGTAAACGTTGGTGTAGCATCATCTTACCAACACCCCAAATCTCCCTTTCATTTTGCAAAGAGGAGTTTGCTACTTAATTGATTTGCACCTTCTGTTTCATAAATGAGATATTCACTTCAGGTTGCGCCTGAAAACAGAGTGTGGCCACTATAGGAGGACCTTTGCCTGGGGGTGGGGGTGGGGTTGTATATTTATGCTATGTTGCCAAGATAGTCCATGGGTCAGAGATGAATCAAAGTCAAGGATAATTTAACTTAGGGTCCTCTTTCCGATTTGTGTGTCCTTCTTCTAATTCAGATGATGAATGTGGCTGGCATGGCAAGTAAAAAATGGAAAGGGGAGGTTGAGAAGGACAAGTCAATTAGAAATGTCTTTTAAAAAGATAAATTGATTTGTTAGGACAGTTGTGTTTCTCTTTTGCTAGACTTTGTTTGACATCTGTTCCAAAAGTGCCTCTGGATTGCTCAACCATTGCACTGGGAAATCAACGTTTCCAATTTTGGATGCTAGACAAGTTTTTTGCTTTTTTTTTTTTAAATGAATGTTTCTATTGAAATGCTGGGAGAGCCAAATCAACATGCCGTAAGGGATGAAATTTCAATGCACTTGAAAACTATCCACCTCTAATAAGAGTCTTGGCTGATTTGAGAGCCAAAATCCAAATGGTTTAAGGTAATATTAAGAGACAAGGAAGAGGGTGGGGTATTAAGAAGCTAGGTTGTGGCTTATCTGATGTGGAGCATTCTTGGATTGATAATACAAACCAACTTCAACCCTGAATGGATGAATGAATGAAAGCTTTTTTTACAGTGGATATCCAGCAATGCCTTAATACATCTAAGATTTTTCTCATGCAGGGGAAAAATACTTTTTATATACAAGAGCATTATAGGTTATCAGTCGGCAATGTTCTTGGTATCAGGAAATATTTTGTCCATGGACTGAAGGGGGATGGTTTCATGTGCTACTTGATTCTGTGCATACCAGTGGTGGGATTCAATTTTTTTTACTACCAATTCTGTGGGTGTGGCTTGGTGGGCGTGGCTCGGTAGGCAAGGCAGGAGAAGGATATACTGTAAAATGCCTGTTCCCTCCCCACCACACTAACCTGCTTTCCACCTCTGTTCTCCTGTGCAAGGCAACAAAAGAAGACCCAGCCGATCAACTGAGAGGCAGAGAATAGATGGGGTTGGTGGGGCCACTCAGAGGTGGGATTTGCTGGTTCTCTGAATTACTCAAAATTTCTGCTACCGGTTCTCCAGAACCGTTCAGAACCTGCTGAATACCACCTCTGGTCCATACACAGATAAAGCTTTGCTCATTTGCATAGCCCAGTTCCCAACGGGCCATGGACTGCTTCCGGTCTGCACACCAAAGATGGGGGAACGCTGTTCTCTGTGATTCTTAATAGCCTTGAAGACCTCTCTTTTCTTTGAGGCAAGTTGTTATATGAGCCAGCAGTGTGCAGCAGCAGCCCAAAAAGCCAATGCAATCCTAAATTGCATTAACAGAGGGATACAATCCAGATCAAGGGAGGTACTAATACCACTCTATAAAGCCTTAGTAAGACTACACCTAGAGTACTGCATCCAGTTTTGGTCATCTCACTATAAAAAAGACATTGAGACTCTAGAAAAAATGCAGAGAAGAGCAACCAGGATGATTAGGGGACTGGAGGCTGAAACTTACGATGAACGGTTGCAGGAACTGGGCTTGGCTAGTCTAGTGAAGAGAAGGACAAGGGGAGACAGGATGGCAGTCTTCCAGTATCTGAGGGGCTGCCACAGAGAGGAGGAAGGGGTCAAGTTATTCTCCAAGACCCCTGAACGCCAGACAAGGAATAATGGGAGGAAACTGAACAAGGAGAGATTCAACCTGGAAATAAGGAGAATTTTTCTGAGTGTGAGAACAATCAACCCATGGAACAGAAGTTGCCTTCGGAAATTGTGGGAGCTTCATCACTAGAGGTTTTCAAGAGGAGACTGACTGCCATCTGTCAGAAATGGTGTAGGGTCTCCTGCTTGGGCAGTGGGGTTGGACTAGATGACCTACATGGCCCTTTCCAACTCCGTTCATCTGTGGCTGTTACACTGGTATAGAAGTGATATCATGGTGGAATTTTGCTTGGAAACCTGATTAAATTGTCCTGCACTGTATGGTATTATTTTTATTCCATTTCCTTTGATTTGATATTTTCTGCATGGTTTGCTATGTGGACTCACTAAGTGGAGCTGACTAGCCTTTTAATTCTATAAATGATTAAATAAACAGCTTTCCATTTATCCCCAGCAATTGGTGTCCTTGGTCTTCCACCACTCAAAAACTCACGAGGTTCAAGGTTGAATGTCAACATTGGTTGGATTTATTTAGCTGGGTTCATTTATTTTCTACCAAGGCATTTAGAAAGCATGGGCCGTTCTCACCATTTCTCAACTGAATCGACGCCCTTGAAGATGAATGAAGTTTTCAAGCTCACGAGAGCACTGATTTTACAGCTTTATTAAAGGCAGGGTAAATGAGGCATTGTGCTTTTCCGAGCAGCGGTGAGGGAAGAGGAGAGAGATCAGGGTGCTCAGGATTATGGGCATCAATTCTCCAACTGAGAAAGGAACCTGCAATTATTGAAACAATCAACAGGAAAGAGATCAGGATGCTCAGGATTATGGGCATCAATTCTCCAACTGAGAAAGGAACCTGCAATTATTGAAACAATCAACAGGAGAGAAATCAGGATGCTCAGGATTATGGGCATCAATTCTCCAACTGAGAAAGGAACCGGCAATTATTGAAACAATCAACAGACAGGTTGATCTAGTGCTTGCCTTAGGAAAGCACTAGAAACAAGAATAGCAGAGTTGGAAGGGACTTCGGAGATCTTCTAGTCCAAACCCTGCTCAAAGCAGGAGAGCTAATACCATTCCAGACAAATGGTTGTCCAGTCACTTCTTAAAAGCTCCCAGTGAAGCACCCACAACGTGTGAAGGCAACTTCTGTTCCACTGGTTAATTGTTCTCACTGTTAAGAAGTTTCTTCTTAATTCCAGGTTGCTTCTCTCCTTGGTTAGTTTCCATCCATTGCTTCTTTGTTCTGCCTTATGGGGCTTTGGAGAATAGGTTGACCCCTTCTTCTTTGTGGAAGCCCCACAAATAGTGGAAGACTGTTATCCTGTCTCCCCTGGTCCTTCTTTTCACTAGACTATGCCATGGCCAATTCCAGCAACCGTTCTTTGTATGTTTTCGCCTCCAGCCCTCTAATTTCTTCTTGCCTTGGTTAGTTGCCATCCATTTAGATCCAATAAGTTCTGAGGTGACATCACTTGATGTGAACCAAGTTACAAAGTCATAGGCTAGGTCCACATCCCAGTCTGATTCCCAAATCCCAGCTTAACAAAAGACAACTGCTGTCTTGTGTGATGTCCAAATAAACTCACAATATTCTGGTTTTATTTTATTGTAATGATTAGGTTAACCAGGTTGCTAAAATAAAGGACCCAGCATTGCTCCAGAAATGTCCAACACAATTTTAGTCCTGTGAAAGCTTTCTACAAACCTAGCAATTGTGCCAATGGATCGCCTTGGGCTGATTTTTTCTTTTCATTCCAATAACAAGAAAATACTTTTATCCCTCCTACCAGCCTTTGGGATTTGAATTCTCATTTTACAAAAACATTGAGATGTGAAAGCCTCTCTTTCATACAGTGTTCCTGTAGAATCGACCCCAGTACAAAGATCTCAGCAGGCAAAAACCTGCCCAGTCGGGCCTCCACGAGGACAAAATATCAGCCTCAGGTTGGGTGAGAAGTGAAAATATCAACCCCAGATATCAAGTCAGAAAAAAAAGGGTTTCCCTAGTGTCAAAAATACTTGAATGGCTGCCGGGAGGTTTGGCATTCACTTCAAAGAGATGCAATCCAAAATATTATTCAGCTGCAGAGAAGCAGATGAAATACGCACATTCCAGGAGCAAAAAGCAACCATCTTGGTTTTTCAGCATAAGATATCTCATGCCTGGGTGGATGTCCCTTCCACTTCCCCGTTGCCTTGGGACCCAGGGCTCCACCCAAGATTGTCAACAGTGACTGTTGGAAGTCTTGGACTACTGGATCCAGTTTTGGTTGCTACGACGTAACAAAGATGTTGAGACTCTAGAAAGAATGCAGAGAAGAGCAACAGCGATGATTAGGGAGGACTGGAGGATAAAACATATGAAGAACGGTTGCTGGAACTAGGCCTGGCTAGTCTAAAGAGGAGAAGGACCAGGGGAGACAGGACAGCAGTCTTCCAATATCTCAGGGGCTGCCACAAGGAAGAGGGAGTCCAGCTATACTCCAAAGCCACTTGATCTCAGATCCCACTTCCTTGCACCTGGTGGGAAAGTCCTTGGTTTTCAGGGAAAGAATTTTATTTTGGCTACAATCCCCCAGCTATCTCTACCTCCCCTCTCTCGTTCCCACAACTTGACTCATCTCTGCTGTGGCAGCCCTGAAGAGGCCAGCGGAAAATGGCTCCAGGGCTGACACCCAGTTCCTGCAACCCTTCTTCATGACCTATTTCCCTGAAAATAAGACCCAACTGGAAAATAAGACCTAGCATGATTTTTCAAGATCCCCGTAATATATCTATATCTATCTATATCTATATCTATATCTATATCTATATCTATATCTATATCTATATCTATCTATCTATCTATCTATCTATCTATCTATCTATCTATCTATCTAAGCCCTACCCCCAAAATAAGCCCCAGTTATGATTGTCAGCCAAACAGATTCATGTAGAGGGCCACATTTCCCCCAAAACAAGACCTAACTGGAAAATAAGTCCTAATGCATCTTTTGGAGCCATAATTAATATAAGACCCAGTCTTATTCTGGGGAAACACAAGTATGTTCTAGCCTCCAGCCCTCTAACCATCTTTGTTGCTCTTCTCTGCACTCTAAAAAGAGTCCCAACATTTTTCTGTCCCCTCCTATCATTCCATCTCTGTCAGGGATAATTAAGTCCAGTATTAGATCCAAGCTAACCAGAAAGCGAGAAAAGCGTACTTTGAAGTCAGCTGTGTCACAACACACAGATTGGCAGGATCACGCAAGAGATCAAAGGAAGCTATGCAACAGAAGAGGAGATAAGTCAACTTTTGCTCATCAACTTCAAAGCTATTCCTTATCAGGGGAACCTCCCTGGCTTTCTTCTCTTTGTAGAAGGAGAAAAGCCAGTAAAAATTGCCCTCGGGGTATCATCCGCCCAATAGTGAATCTCCTCTATTATCTCCAGTCCACATGAAGTTTGAATGTGTGCCAGTGGCAAGTAGTAACTGGTCCACATTTGCTACATGCCCAGGAATTGTACAAGATCTTCCGTCTTCTCACTGCTCAGTAAAACAGACTGGCACAACAGCAGCAAATCTGTTCTATAATCTTACCACTGAAGTTCAGAAATGTGAATACCAGAGGTTGGTATTTTCTGATTCATAAAGGGTTAAAGCAGTCATAGACAATGTTTAGGCTGGTGGGAACCTTTGGGAGCAAAGATATTGTGGGAAGCCCCTGCCCCCCCACCCCCAAAAATGAAATATTTTGGGAAATATTAACAAAAGGCAGGATATTATATTTCCCTAGAGGAGAAATGGAGCGACATGTTTTAGAGGCAGAAAAAAGCAGCCCCCGAGTGTTTCTTAATAGCCCACAGCAGATGCCAGCGCTTGAGGAGATAAAGAGCTTATTGAAAGAGGAAACCAACTATCTAGAAGGCTCTATTCATAAGCAAAGCCAACACCGCAGGCAGAAATCCATTCAAGACAGGATATTTTGAAACTCCTCGCAGCAAAGTTTGAAAGCTGAGAACAGCAGAATGGTAGGATTAGAACAAGCAGCCCCTCACCTGAGGTCCAACACAGGACGAAAGCCATTAGCCACAATTGGAATTGCCCAACGCCCTTTCAGTACACAAGCCCGTTCATTACACAACCCCCTCAAAGCTCCAGATCTCAGTGTAGCCCCTCAACTGCTTTGAACCCCCTCCCCACAATTATCCTTGGTCCTCTAGCCTTCTGCTTTGTGCCTCTAGATCAGGGGTCCTCAAACTTGGCAACTTTAAGACTTGTGGACTTCAACTCCCGGAATTCCTCAACCAGCATAGCTGGCTGGGGAATTATGGGAGTTGAAGTCCACAAGTCTTAAAGTTGCAAAGGTTGGATACCCCTAACCTAGACCAATATTGTTGGAAGAAAAATCCATCTGGTTCAGTCCCAACCTGGGAGAAAGATACTGGAAACAACATGGAGGCTGATTGGAAAGATAGGTTTACTGATGAAGCGGAACCACCAGAGTTCTGGGGCCGCTGAGCGACTGGTTGAATAAGTGGATGGATCTTTATAGGTTTCTGTGAAGTTTGAACTGTCCAAAGGTATTTCATGAGAAGAGTACTCCATTCCTTTACTTACAATAGAATACCTCAGCAACTTAGAACTACACCGTCTATGGTCTGACTACACAAAATTGTCTACTACAACATCCTACCTGTCAATGGCTACTTCAGCTTCAACCACAACACCACACGGACAAACAATAGATACAAACTCACGGTAAACCACTTCAAACTCGATTGCAGAAAATACGACTTCAGCAACAGAGGGGTCAACGCCTGGAACTCACTCCATGACTCTGTTGTTACATCCTCAAGCCCCCAAAACTTTAACCTTAAACTATCTACTATGGACCTCACTCCATTCCTAAGAGGCCTGTAAGGGGGCGTGCATAAGCGCACCAGCGTGCCTACCATCGCTGTCCTACTGTTCCCATTTATTCATACTCATTTATTATGTATATACTTATACCCACTTATACTTATAGGTTTATATGTTATGTTCATACTTGTTTTCTCATACATGCTCGACAAACAAAGCAAATAAAATAAATAAATCAATATAAAATATAAAATAAAATCTTCCACTGTGTGAAGTTGTTGCATCAAAGTGATTCAAGGAATGTCTTTCTGGAGGACAACCAAGATAAGAGATGCATCTCAACGGCGCCGAGGAATTGAATAAGAATCATCCGATGACTCCGAAGAACAGAAGAACTTGCACATCTACCATGGCCCCCAAAGACCATCCAGCTGGTCTGCTCAGCCTCTTCCTCCTCGCACCTCACTGATCAGCCTGCCAATCAACTGGCACGTGTAAGCTTGGCTGCTTACACCCTCCGTGCTATGTTTTTTTTTGGGGGGGGTGGCTGCCTTGGCCTTGGACAAATGAATAGCCCCCTTGTTGGAGCTGAATTCGCTGCCATATCGCTGTCAGCCTTTGACTCCGTTGCTTTATTTTCGTTCAGAAAAGCGATTGCAAGGCGGGAGGGAAGGAGGGGTGGAAAGAGCTGGGGGGGGGAGGGAGAGAAATTAAATAGGCCTTTTATCAATGCGGTTTAAATAGACGTGGCATTACAGGGCTCTTTGTATATAACACGATGCATTTTAGCATCCCGGTTCCCATAAGAGATTGCTTTCCTGGAATGAAATAATAGCTCCCATATTTTTAATTTATGGTGCCATAAATAAGGTGGTATACAACCTAGCTAAGAACAACACTGAATTTTATTCCTTCTCTGAATGTCTCCTTGGAGTCTCAGATTACCCAGGCTTAGTTCTGATGGGGGCTGATGGGAGTTTTTTTCCCCATTCTTCCCTCCCCACCCCAATTTTCTATGAAACCCCATTCAGATGCTAATGATTTCAATGGCCCCTCTCTTTCTTCACCTCTCTTCAGGGGTAGGATTCTACCAGTTTGCACCTATTCACTAGAACTGGTTGTAAATATTCTAAGCAGTTCAGAGAAGCGGTTGTTAGAAGAAATTACTGGGCTAATCCTGTAAGGAAGGCAGGAAGGAAACATTCTGGTGTTGCTTACAGAAACTGCCTCTCCATTAACCCTTATTACATTCGTGGCAGGACTAGACTTCCTGTCTCAGGAACTTCTCTGGAGTTTTTTCCCCTCCTTTGCTGGTACTTTGCTTGTGTGGAGTGACCATTCAAAGTTACAATGGCACTGAAAAAAGTGAGTTATGACAATTTTTCACACTTACGACTGTTGCAGCATCCCCACAGTCATGAGAGGCCAGGCAAGGAGATGCGTGCCTCGATGTGAGTGATGTTGAGTTGGCCACGCCCAGCCAGTCACATGACCACCAAGCCACGCCCACCACCTAAGCCACGCCCACAGAACGGGTTGTTAAAATTTTGAATCCCACCCCTGCCTCTCTTACTACGTGTGCAAAAAAAGGAGGCCTTGGTCTGACCTTTTCAGGTGACAGGCTAAGCTAGGTCAGATTTGACAAGCCTTTCCAGCACCGAGTGACCAAAGAGGAGGGTGGACACCAAAGATTGAAAGAGCAGCTCCCCGATGTGCACATGTATACCGGCCACCTGGTCCTCCGGTTTCTGGTGCACGTGTGTGTGTGTGAAGACCAAGCTGGTTGGCGCGCATGCATGCACCAGAAAGCGGAAGCTCAGCTTCCCAGTGCGCGCATGCATGCCAGGGAGCTGCCGTTGGGTTTCTGGTGCTCCCGCGCATGCAAAGACCAGCTGGCTGGTGCAGAAGAAACGAGTGATGGCTGGCGTGTCCAGAGAGATGGCTCTGCGTGCCACTTCCGGCATGCATGTCTTAGGTACGCCATTTTATTTTTATTTCAAGTAATCCCCAATAAAATTAAGTAAAAAAAAATTCTTTGAAGATTTAAACCGACTAATTAGCGAGCTTTATCTGGTTAGGGGAAAAAGCCACGGATCAAACTGAAAATGTAAAAAGTAAAGGAGGATTTGGACGGCAAGCTCCATTCTCCGTGTCATTGGAAACATCATAGAGTCATAGGGCTGGAAGGGACCTCAAGAGGTCTTCTATTCTAACCCCCTGCTGCTTATGACAAGAGCCTCATACCATCCCAGTCAAATGAACGTCCAGTCTATTTTTGAAAACCTCCAATGATGAAGCACCTACAACTTCCCCTTATTAATTATTCTCACTATCTAGGTTCTAGGTTGCTTCTCACCTTGACTAGTTTCTTATCCCGCCGTCAGGCGCTTGGGGAAGTAAGCGAATTCCCTCTTCTCCGTGACTAGCCCTGAAGTACTGGAAGAGGGTTATCGTGGCCCCCTTAATCCATCTCTTCAACAGGTTAGACATCCCTAGTTCCCTCAACAGTTCATCATACGATTTAGCCTCCAGACCTTGTATCATTTCTCTGGCTCTTTTCTGGAGCCCCATGCAAAGCACATGAATGGTTGCAAACAGGTTTCCTCTGCACTGTGTTTGAACTGGGGTGTGGGAACACCACTGCTTTTCAGTAAAAGGCTTTACAAATAAAATGCAAATCATGTGCGGTGCAAATTTTTTTTTTTTTTATAAAAGAGAGAATGCAAATGTTCTGCCAGCACAGTTTTAATCAGCAGCGCAAGAAAAATGGGGTTCAATTTCCCTTCTCTCGCTGGCTTCCCTAATTGCCTTTTGCTCGTCAGAAGAAAGTTGCCAATTGTGATCAGGTGCCACAACCGCCACAGTGCAACCCAGAATGTCAGGTGTGCAAATTGGGAAGAAATGAACCATTCCCCTTCGTTGATATCACAAAGGCTTTGAGGTGAGGTGACAGATATGATTCGTATGAAACAGTGGATCTGTGGGCAGGTCCTTAAGTGAATCACTATGATTGTGAAGTGAATCCAGCTTCCCGCATTGACTGTCCTTGTTGAAAGCCCTCTGGCCACATTGCAGGTGGCAATCAGGAGACCCTTGGAGGCTGCAGCTGCCATAAACACATGCCACTTGCCAAGTGCTCAAATCGTAACCACATCACAGGACCATGGGATGCTACGACAGTCATAAGAGCAAGTACTGAAGTCAGTAAGCACTTTTATCAGTACCGTCACAACTTCGAAGGTCGCTTACACGAATCTGTCAGGCTCAAGAAACCAGGGTAGACATCAAAAGTACTATGACTTTATTTCATGCCATCTATAGAGGGGACATGGTGGCTCAGTGGCTGAGACGCTGAGCTTGTCGATCAGAAAGGTCAGCAGTTCGGCGGTTCGAATCCCCAGTGCCGCGTAATGGAGTGAGCTTCCATTCCTTGTCCCAGCTTCTGCCAACCTGGCGGTTTGAAAGCACATAAAAAGTGCAAGTAAAAAAAACAGGGACCCCTTTGGTGGGAAGGGAACAGCCTTCCGTGTGCCTTCACAGCCGTTTAGTCCTGCCGGCCACATGACCACGGAGACGTCATCGGACAGCGCTGGCTCTTCGGCTTTGTAACGAAGATGAGCACCGCCCCCTAAGGAGCCAGAAATGACTAGCAGGTATGTGCGAGGGGAACGTTCACCTTTACCTTTTATAGACAAGAATCTGAACTACTAACGGTCAAGTCAAATTGGTGCTAGGTAAGGGTCAATGGAATTCATCGGAGGCTGGTCTCTTGCGGGAGCAGAGCAACTCCTCCAAACTGATGACACATTTGACGCTGACCATAGATTCACCCTGGTCCTCTGTCTGTGGTTGTAAGTTGAGCACTACCTGTATGGGAAGCCAAAGAGAATTTAACAGGTCCGATGAAAGGACAGACGTTGGCACCAGTGGTGGGATTCAAAATGGTTTACCACCGGTTCAGTGGCCGTGGCTTGGTGGGTGTGCTTCATGTGCGTGCACACATTTTGTGTGCGCACGTGCACTAAACATGCACAGAATGTTTTGCACAGGCACAGAAGCTTTCCCACTCACCTCCTGCAAGGCTGTACTCTCCTGTATGCTTCGGAAGCTGCTGCGCAGCACTCTGCTGGGCCCCGCAAAGCAGCTGAGCTTCAAAAGAAGAGTACAGGAGCCCAGGCAGGCGGGTGGGCCCAGCAGCAGAGCAGCGTAGAGAACCAGCGCAGTTGAGAAAGTCCAGAAGTATTTCACAAGAAGAGTTCTCCACTCCTCTGCTCATTGCAGAAGACCTTATGCCACCAGACAAAACCTGTGCTGCTAAGCGAGACATCTGTTATGTGAGGTTTTTTGGCCCCATTTTGCAACCTTTCTTGCTACAATTGTTAAGCGAATCACTGCCGTGGTTAAGTCGGTTCCACGACGGTTGAGTGAATCTGGCTTCTCCATTGACTTTTTTGCTGATGGTCTCAAACGATCCTGGGACAGACGCTGCCACCGTCACTAGTCAGTTGCCAAGCATCTGAATTCTGACCACATGACCACAAGGATGCAGCAACGGTCATCCGAGTGACAAATAGTCATACATCCCTTTTTTTTCCGGTGCTGTTGTGATTTCCAAGGATCACTTAAGAAATGGTTATAAGTAGAGGAATATCTGTACTTCTTGTGAGTCCTAAAAGGATCCCACTGAAAGGAATGTCTCAGGGGTTATTTTCTTTTTTCTTTTTCTTTTCTGGACTGGGAAATGTCTCAGCCAGGAAGCCTGGGAAAAAATGGAACCCGTTCCAAAAAGTAACCTCAGTCCCGTCTTCAGTATCGTTTGGATTCAAAGTCAGCTCAAGAATAACCCCAAGAGAATTTTTGGGGAAAATATCGCTGTACATGCCGGGAATAATGGAGGGGAAAAAAAAATACTTTGCAGTGGACGTGTTTATGGAGATTCTCAGTCTTCCAGGTCCTGGTTGTCCCAAAGGTGTTTTTTTTTCAAGAGGCAACTGGACTTTGTTTTCCTTTGAAGACATTTCGCTTCTCCTCCAAGAAGCTTCTTCGGCTCTGACTGGATGGTGGAAAATGGAAGGATTTATATTTCTTGCAGACAGCTGGTCATTTGCATCCTTTTAGAGGGTTGTTGAGGCCACTTGGAGGTTTAGCTTAGGGTCACCTAAGTGGTGCTCTTGGTTCCTGTAGCCTGAAATTTTTCCCCTCTGGAGATCCATTCCTCATTCCCACACAATTCCAAGGGTGTTCATCCTGAACTGTATAGCTAAAAGTCTGCAGAGATTCTCAGTCCTCCAGGTCATGGTTGCTCTAAAGGCGCTTTTTCAGGAAGCAACTGGACTTTCTGGTTTTTCCTTTGAAGACATTTCGTTTCTCATCCAAGAAGCTTCTTCAGCTCGATCTGGATGGAAGGGAATGGAAGGATTTATAGTCCTTGTGGACAGCTGGTCACTTGCATCCTTTTAGAAGGTTGTTGAGGCCACTTGGAGGTTTATCCCTCCTCAGGGACACCTGAATGATGCAAACAGATATTGGGAAAGGACTGTGTTGTGGAGCTGAGCTTTTTGCAGGATGTTTTCTGCCCTGTGTCCCCTTCACCGTTGAAGTCAGTCGTAGGCTGTTGAGGATGCGTCTCTGCTCTCTGCATCTCAAACTGAAGTGCAAATGGTTCCTGCAGTCTGCAATTTTTCTGGAAATCCGTTCATACTCCTGCACCATTCAAAGGGGATTCATCCCAAAGTGCATAGCCTTTCTATTTCTCCAAAGTTCTCTTCCCCGAAAACCCAAAGGTGCTTTTTCAGGAGGCAACTGGACTTCCTTGTTTTTTTCCTTGAAGAGGTTTCACTTCTCATCCAAGAAGCTTCTTCGGTTCTGACTGAATGGTGGAGAGTGGAAGAACTGAAGAAGCTTCTTGGATGAGAAGTGAAACATCTTCAAGGGAAAAAACCATAGAGCATGGTAACAAGGTCAGCCAACGAATAGGCATAGCAACTAAATCAGCTAATGAGGATAGTTTGGAAACTGAAACTGTTGTAGATTGAGCAATGAGAGGCTAGACCAGGGCATGGATGCAACAAGACTTTATTGAAGCAATAAAGGACTGAACGTGTTAGCCCTGCCTGGAGCAGGCTCACAGCGAACAGCGGCTGACCGAACCCTGCAGCTGGCTTTTATAGCCGGCTGTCGAGGGAAGCCAGCCAATGAGGAGCAGCAAATGCCCCCGCAGCATGAACGGACCTGGGTGGGGACTTTGGCAAGTTCCAGGGACATAACACCCCTTTCCCCCAGATGCGAACACGCATAGTCATTTAAATAAGCGGGTGGTCTGTGCTGGCGCTCCGAGCGTCGTAACTCCGGCGAGTTACCAAGTGTCTCAGAGTTCGAGGGAACAGGTAGGATTGGTGACGGGGTGCAAATTCGCTCGGAGGTCTGCGCCGGTACTGGTGAAGTGCTTCTGGCCGGCGATGTCGAGGCCCTATCAGATGGTTCTGGTGGGGGACCCCCCGGGCAGTCCCGGTCTACTGCCTGCTCCCTCGGCTCGGGTGATGGTGGCGAAGAGCCTCTGGAACGGTCTTCGGTGAGGGTTTGGTGAGGCACCTGGGGGCTGACCTGTGCCCACGATCCGGCACTGGCGAGGGTACCCTGTTGCTTCCTTAGCTGGTCCAGGTGCCTTCTCCAGATGCGGCCGTCTTCCAGCTGGACTCGGTACGACCTGGGACCGGTGATGGCTACAATCTCTCCTGGAATCCAAAGTGGGTCTCCGGCGTAGTTCCTTGCAAAGACATATTCCTGCAAGACAAAATCTCTGACCCCCGTCATTGAAGCAAGAGGGGTGTCAGGGCAATAGTGAGGGTGGAGCCTATCCAACACAGTTCTTAGGCGTCTACCCATCAGAAGTTCAGCTGGGGATTTGTTGGTGACCATGCAAGGGGTTGAGTGTTGGCTTAGTAAGAAACGGGCGAGTTTGTGATGCCAATCTTCTTTGCTGAATCTGGCTAATGCTTCCTTTGTGGACCTAACGGCTCTCTCTGCCAATCCGTTGCTGGCAGGATGAAAGGGGGCCGTGAAGATGTGTCGGATGCCAAGATTGGTGGCAAAGTGGCAGAATTCTGTTGAGGCAAACTGGGGGCCATTATCCGAAACTATGGTATCTGGTAGCCCGTGTGTCACGAATAGGTGGGTCAAGGCCTTGGTAACCGCTTGCGTGGTGGTCGTGGATAGTTGGGCCACATCGATCCATTTAGAGTATGAATCTACGACCACCAAGAAGGTTTTGCCGTGTATTGGACCCGCTAAGTCAATGTGAAGCCTTGACCAAGGCGCATTGGCGCTCTCCCACTTTGTGGGGGTGGTGACTGGAGGGGATGGTCTGGATTCCTGACAGGGTTGGCAAGAGCTTACCCACTTGACGATGTCGTCGTCCAAGCCAGGCCACCAGACGTAACTCCGAGCCAACGCCTTCATCCGGACGATGCCCGGGTGGCCCTCGTGTAGTGCCTCTAAGACTGGTGTGCGAAGCGAGGCCGGAATGACAACTCTGGTGCCCCACAACAGGCAGCCCTGTAAGCTAGATAGTTCCTGTTGACGGGTCTTAAAAGGTGTGAATTCAGTTGCAAGGTTAGTGCCCGGCCACCCCCTCCTCACCCAGTCCAGTACCTGGGCGATTGTTTTGTCCGTCTTGGATTTGGTGGCGATGTCAAGGGCGGTGACAGGAAGGTCGAGCTGGGTGACATCGAAGATGGCATGGACCGGGGCCGGGTCCTCAGCTGGAGCTGGCAGGGGGCAGCGGCTGAGGGCGTCTGCGTGGCTTAACGTTTTTCCTGGGCGGTGGATGAGCTTGTACGAGTATGCCGCCAGGAATAAGGTCCACCTCGTCATTCTGGGAGACAACACTTGGGGAGTCTGCTTGTCTCCGGATAGAAGACCCAGGAGAGGTTTGTGGTCCGTGATTAGTTCGAAGTTGTGGCCAAAAAGGAATTCATTATATTTCTTTACCGCTGCCACTGCGGCCAAAGCCTCCTTGTCAATTTGACTATAGTTACGCTCTGTTGCTGAGAGCATTCTGCAAAAAGAAGGCGATTGGTGCCTCGGAGCCGTTGGGTAGTCTGTGGCTTAAGACAGCTCCAATCCCAAAAGGGGATGCATCCGCTGCTAGTACTAATGGGAGATGTGGGTCAAATTGTATAAGGACCGCGTCTGATGTGAGCAGTGATTTGACTGCGCGAAAAGCGGTGTCTTCCTTGTGTCCCCAGTGCTAAGGTGATTTTTTATCTAAGAGCCTGTGTAAAGGCTCTGCTACTGATGCTTTGTGAGGTAGGAATGATGCATAGAAGTTCAATAATCCCAAAAAGGCTTGTAGCTCGGCTTTAGTGGTTGGTGTGGGTGCCTCATGGATTGCCTTGACTTTGGATTCTAGGGGGTGAATGCCTGAGGCATCAATTCTATAGCCCAGAAAGTCCACCTGTCTAGTGGCAATGGCACATTTCTCCCTTTTTAATTTGAGGCCATGCTGTCTGAACCTGTCTAACACTGCTCTGACTCTCTGGAAGAGTTGGGGCCTGTCCCTGGCCGAGACCAATATGTCGTCGAAGTAGGGTACTACGCCAGGGAGGCCCTGAAGTATACGCTCCATGAGGGATTGGAAGATGCCAGGGGCAACACTTACGCCAAACTGGAGACGCCTGCACCGGAAGGCACCCCTGTGGGTCACAATAGTTTGTAATTCGGCTGTTTGGTTGTCAACAGGGAACTGTTGATACGCTTGTGACATGTCCAATTTGGCAAAAATGTTGCCAGGCTCAAAAGTGTGCAATAAATGTTGAATGACCGGGACTGGGTAAGCGCTAACTTGTAGAAAGCGGTTAATTGTTGTTTTGTAATCTGAACAAATTCTCAGACTGCCGTCCTTCTTAAGGGGTGTGACAATTGGCGTCTCCCATTTGGCGAAGTCTGTCGGCTCAATGACCCCTTGCTTTAATAATTTATCCAGTTCCGCGTCCAGTTTAGGCCGAATGGCGAATGGGACTCTACGAGGTTTCAGCCAGATTGGAACTGCTTGGGGGTCAACTGCGAATGAGATGGGAGTACCGTTATAACACCCCAACTCATCGCTGAATACGTCTGAGTAGTCAGTGAATAAGGAGTCAGTGTCAGAAGCTGAGACAGCATGGACTCCTGTTAACCCTAGGCCGAGGTAGGGGAACCAATCAAGCCCCAAGAGACTAGGGAGGTTGCCGTTAACTACCACTAGAGGCAGGTGGCCTTTGAAAGCTTTAAAATTAACAAGAAACTTGCCTTTGCCGAGTACTGGAATGTCCTTCCCTTGGTAGTCCCTCAAGGTGAGCTGGCATTTCTGGAGCTGGTCTCTGGATAGTCTGGGCTGGATTTTCTTGAGAGTGCTCCAAGAGATGATTGAGAGCGCTGACCCCGTGTCAACCTCCATACGACAAGGTTTACCTTCTAATAAAATGGAGAGTGTGATTTTACTAATAGAATGACAGGTGTGGTTAGCATGGTAGCAAGTGTGACAATTTAGTACTTGCCTTTGGGGTCCAGAATGGGAAAAGGAAGGAACCTTTTGTGCTGAGTTGTGTGCGGCCTGGCAGACTCTGGCGATGTGGCCTTTTTTGTGGCAATTGTTGCAGGTGGCCCCTTTGAATTTGCACGAAGCTCTCGAATGAGGTCCGCCACAGGATAGGCACAGGATGATGTGTTTGGGTGCGCTGTTGCTTTCTAACCTGGTTCCTACCTGTGGTTGTTTGGCATGAGCGAGGCGGTGGACGTCTGTTTGATCGTTAGGATCATCTTCATTAACCACCTCTTCTGAGTGGATGGTGGCACAGCTTTGTTTGGGAACGGGACCTTGAATCTCGGTGGCTGACTGGGTTGCCAATTCTGCAGCCAAGGCTTCCTCGACGGCCTGGGAGAGGTTGAGATCCTTCCTGGCAAGCAGTCGCCTTTGGAGGTGAAGGTCCTTGACCCCACAGACGAGCTGGTCGAGGAGCATGTCATCTAAGTAGTTCCCGAACCCGCAGTGGAGAGCTGCAGTCCTCAAGGCGGCCATGTACTGGTTGACGGTTTCCTTTTCAGTTTGCTTCCTCATCCGGAAGGTGAAACGCCTCGCGATCTGTGAGGGTCTAGGGGAGTAATGATTGGTGAGGATCTCCAGCAATTCTGCCCAGGGAACATTCTTTAACTCACGTGGAGCAACAAGTGCTGTGGCGGTATCAAAAACGATGGCTCCGCAATAACTGAGGAAGAATGACTTCTTTCTGTGCTCCCCAGCATCAGCCAGACCAATGGCGTCGATGTAGTGGTTAAAACGATTTTTGTATGACTCCCACTTTTCTTCATCAGGCTTGAATGGTGGGAAGGCTGGGTTGGAGTTCATGTTGTGAACTTCTGCAGGTTACACTGCTTGTGAGATCTCTCTGGGACGACAAAATGGCCCTTAGTGCTCTTGTCAGGCTAGTGACTTCAGCTCTTGAGAGGTTCCACAGAATCTCTCTGTTCTCTCTGGGTTACGCTATGGCTCAGGCTGCAACGGTCGTTGGCAGCTTTATTTGAATTTCGCGCTCCTGGAGAGCGTAGGCGGCAATGGCTGACCGCCGCTGACAGTGATTTGAATCTCGCGCCCTGTGCTGGCGTCGGAGACTCCCAGAATGACAGCACCGCGCTGCACTCCGAATCGAATTCAAACGACAGCCGTTTGAATTTCGCGCTCTTTTGTGCTGAGCGGCTGCGGCTCGCAGCGCTTCACTTTCCCTGTAGCTTGCTAACCGAGCGGCTACAGACGCTCTTCCTTTCGCTTTTGCTGACCGAGCTCTCCGGCGGCGCGGCTGCGGCTCAGCAATTGAGTGATTTCAGCTGTTGCGGATTGCCTCTGGTAGCCATCCCATCCTCGTCGCCAGTGTTGTAGATTGAGCAATGAGAGGCTAGACCAGGGCATGGATGCAACAAGACTTTATTGAAGCAATAAAGGACTGAACATGTTAGCCCTGCCTGGAGCAGGCTCACAGCGAACAGCGGCTGGCCGAACCCTGCAGCTGGCTTTTATAGCCGGCTGTCGAGGGAAGCCAGCCAATGAGGGGCAGCAAACGCCCCCGCAGCATGAACGGACCTGGGTGGGGACTTTGGCAAGTTCCAGGGACATAACAGAAACTAGAAGTAGTCTAGGCTGGAAACTGAAACTAGAAGTAGTCTAGGCTGGAAACTGAAACTAAAAGTAGTCTAGGTGCGGTTCTTTGTTAAGCTCTGCAACTCTGCAGCTATGTGAAGCTCTGAGTCTGTCTACTGAAGATGAAACTAACTTGCTTGCTGAAGACTGGAGCTCTGCTCTGAACTTGCAACATGTTTCTGTTTGAGTTTGCTCCATGTTGGAGAAATCTACACTGGTTTGTAAAATTGACCTACTATGTTTATAAAGACGTTAAATGAAGCCATCAGCCATCTGTGTTTATTTTTTCTGGTGCTGAATTATCGCTGCGAAAACTCTCAATACCTGGCAACACCAAAGCAGGCATAGAAACGTTTTATGAGTTGACAGTAGCGAGGAAAGTCGTCAAATGGGACCGAACTTGACTTGCTTAACAAATTCCTCACTTAGCAATATAAACTTTGGGCTCTGTTGTAGTCGAAAGTTGAGAACTGCATTTTGTTACCTTCTCCGGTTCTTTCTATTCTCTCCTGCTGTCTCCAGATACTGCCATGTTCACTGTTCGTTATTATTTTTGCTTCTGACTGGTCCTAGAAGATTTATTTCTGTTGCCCTCGTGGGAAACGAGGCTTTCTGCTGAGGTTTGGAAGGCAGAAAAGTAAGCCAAGAGCATCAAACAGACTATTTTCTGTTTAAATATGTATATTGGAGAGGGTCTCTTTTAGTTAATTCTTCAGGAGGACCAGGAACATCTGGTATAGTTATGCCAGTGTTTCTCAATCTCAGCTATTTTAAGATGGGTGGACTTCAGCTTCCAGAATTTCCCAGGTGGCCAAGGAATTCTGGGAGCTGAAGTCCACCCATCTTCAACTATGTCAACCTTGAGAAAACACAGTGTTACACAATTGTACAAGAGAATTGAGTAGAATAGTTATTTGTAACTGGACACAAAGATTTGGGGGGGGGGGGGGGAAGAAAAATAGAATACCTTGTCCCGGGGATTTTAAGATTTGAATTTTCTTTCTTCTTTTTCTTAGCCAATGTTGTGGAAGATATACCTGGTTCCCAGGTGCGCCACACAGATCTGTGTGTCAATGTTAGCATCATACGAGTGCCTTCCACCTGAGTATGCAAAGTTAATTTTTAATAATCATCTTCACTTGTTTTGGGTAAATAGATATCAAACAAGCAAATCCAGAACCAAATCCAAACTGAATAGCATAGAATAGAATTCTTTTATTGGCCAAGTGTGATTGGACACACAAGGAATTTGTCTTGGTGCAAACCTAGAATTAAGAAGAAATTCCCTGACAGTGAGAGCAATTAATCAGTGGAACGTCTTGCCTCTAGAAATTGTGGATGCTCCAACATTGGAGCTTTTCAAAAATAGACCGGACAGCCAATTGTCCACAATAGTATAAAACCTCAGCCAGTATAAAGGATAAAAGAAAAGAAAAATCAGTTAAACCGGTTTCATTTTCTTTGGATTTAGATTTCTATGTATTGTTCTGGCATGGGACAGGCTAAATTAAGAATTAGGCAAAACCCAAAGCAACGGGATTTGCAACACATTGCATTGTGGTATTTGTCAATATTAAAAGAATAACAGAGTTGGAAGGGACCTTGGAGGTCTTCTAGTCCAACCCCCTGCTTAGGCAGGAAACCCTATACCATTTTCAGACAAATGGCTGTCCAGTCTCTTCTTAAAAACTTTCAGTACTGGAGCATTTGCAACTTCTGGAGACCTCGGAGAATGGCTTGGCTCTCTCTTCTTTATAGCAACCCCTGAGATATTGGAACATTGCTATCACGTCTCCCCTTTTCATTAGATTAGACATACCCAATTCCAGCAACCGTTCTTTGTATATTTTAACCTCCAGTCCCCTAATCATCTTTGTTGCTCTTCTCTGCATTCTTTCCAGAGTATCCACAGTATTGTTGTTGGTATCTATCAATATTGGTATGAGTAGTTAATTTTCTGCTGTTGCTTTGTTGCTGTTTTGCAAATGGTCAAGGACTTTTGTGCATTTTGGCCCAAATGCTGAAGGTAATTTTTTTTTTTCTGGTGTATCGCTAAATGTCTATGGATATTCTCAGTCTCCAGGTCATGGTTGTTTTCTTCTGGTGTTTTGAAAAAAATTATAATTATTTTTAAGGTTATATTTCCGTAATCCTGGTGTGTTTTGTGTGTGTGTGCGTGCATGTGTATATTTGTATAAATCGCTTTTTTCCTTTCCTTTTAAATTAGATTGATTTTTCTTTAAAAAAAAAACATTTCGCCTGAATCCTTCTTATAAAGTTGGCCTCTCCTCCACCTTCAGTACCAACCACAACAGCCTGAACAGAAATTCTCTGCTCCTTTACTTTCTAAAAAGCAAACAAACAAACCGAATTATGTTTTAGAGAGATCTTGAAATGATTTGAAACCCGTATCCAATGGCAAAAAAAAAAAAAAGAGGGTGGGGCGGAAAGAGAGGGGGAAAAAAATCACAGCAAAACAGCGGTAAAGTATGATCGTTGCAGAATTAGAGAAAATTGCTGTTTCTCAGTGAAGGCCTTTGATAAGCTGCTGCAGAAATTTAGGAGCTGCGTCGGAGAATGAAGTAAATAAGTAGGAATTATCAGGGCATCTCAGATCTTTGAGGCATCGCATGCTGTAATCCTGCCGGAGAAGCAACTGTTTCATTTTCTCCTTGCTTTTCATCTGGGAGAGCTGGCTGGAGTTCATTTTTACTCCATTTGATCCAAAATGGGTATTTTTCTCCTGGCCCAGAATTTTACAATGTTTTGGGCTTTTGGCAACAAGAGCCGTTGCAAATCAAAGACAACCATTTTTTTTTTTTTTTTTAGCATTAATTAAAGGGAACAACCGACTTTTCCACCAGATTAAACAAAATATATCTGATGCTTGCCATCTCTTCTCCACTTTCAGAAGATTTATCTAAAATGAGGGAAGTCTCTCCCTTTTTTAAACTTGTTTCAGCAACTATTAAAACAGGGATAATGTTACAGGTAGTCTTTTACATACAATTCATTTATTAACCGTTCGAAGTTACAACGGCACTATAAAAGTGACTTATGACAATTTTTTTATCCTTATAGCACATACACTTATACAGTATATTGCTTCACAGTGCTTTATAGCCCTAAGTGGTTTACAGAGCCAGCCTCTTGCCCCCAACAATCTGGGTCCTCATTTTACCCACCTTGGAAGGATGGAAGGCTGAGTCAACCTTGAGATGGTCAGGATTGAACTGCTGGCAGTGGGCAGAATTAGCTTATAATACTGCATTTCTAACCAGAAAGAAAGAAAGAAAGAAAGAAAGAAAGAAAGAAAGAAAGAAAGAAAGAAAGAAAGAAAGAAAGAAAGAAAGGGCAATAGCACTAGCCCTTAGACTTATATACCACTTCACAGTGCTTTTACAGCCCTCTCTAAGCGGTTTACAGAGTCAGCCTCTTGCCCCCAACAATCTGGGTCCTCATTTTACCCACCTCGGAAAGCGGAAGGCTGAGTCACCCTTGAGCCTGGTGGGATTTGAACTGCCAAAATGCAGACAGCCAGCAGTCAGCAGAAGTAGCCTGCAGTACTGCACTCTAACAACTGTGCCACTGTGGCTCATCTGTCCGTTGCAGCATCCCTGTGCTCATTTGATCAAAATTCAGGTGCCTGGCAACCGACTCATAATTACAACAGTTGCAGGGCCCTTGCAAGTTGGGGTGGATGTCAGAATTTGGAAACTGGGTCACAAGTAGCCTTTGGGGTGTCTGCCATAACTTGGAATGGTCTCTAATGGTTGTCAGTTGAGTATTACCTGTATTCCTCACCCAAACCAAACATACTGCACCCTTTTGCTTGGTTTGGCCTTCGTTCTTTCTTTCTTTCTTTTTTTATTTTCAAAATTGACGTGTTGCCCATCGTGCCTCAAGGCAAGTCTAGGCGGAGTATGGTTTAATGCACGATTTGTGGTTTGGTGTGTTGTGCAAACCCCAGCCATGGCTCAAATGATGGCTTAGTGTCAGAAGCGAACCTGTTTCGGTACTTGAGGGAATCTAGATGCTAATCTTCCCAAGCCAGGAGCCCTGGAGAGAAAGCAGGAAGATCAAAGAGAAAGGAATGTAATTTCTGATTGAATTGCGCGTAAGCTAGCTTAAGTGCCCATCTTCAAGGGGGCTGAGCCTAGGAGATTCCTTACAAAGGAATCCTTGCATGCTTAATATGCAGAAATAAGCCCTACTATTTAGAGCTTACTGCTTTGGTAAGATTGCTACTTTAGTGAGCTTGCCTATTACCACAGGGTTAGCAAAGCTAGTCCAAAAGGACTTCTCTCTTTTAAGCGTGCATAAGTGCACCAATGTGCCTACCGTCCCTGTCCTATTGTTTTGTTTTCTATTTTGCTTACATGTGTCCATTTCATGTATTCATAACTATGTTTATACTTACGCCTGTTATCTTATAATCTCTTGACAAAATAAATAAACAAAAATAAATAAATACAATAAAAATAAATAAAAAATCCGGAGCTTCCAGAGGATCACTTTTTCTCTCTCTGCTGGTAGCTCAGCCGTTTCCCGCCGTACAACTGGCTGGTCTCTGGAGATCCTTGAGGGGATTCTGTAGAGTCGCTCAGGATCCTTGGACACCTTTTTGAAAGAGCGGGTGTCAAGTGTGGAGTAGAGATGGGCTTGCCCAATTTGTCCCCCATCCCAGGTGGCTATCCGAAACAGCTGCTTCGTTCCAACCAAAAGTAGAACTGGACCAGAGCCTTCATTGGCTTATACTCAAGAAGTTCATGAACCACGGTGGTGCAGTGGTTGGAGTGCAGTACTGCAGGCTGCTTCTGCTGACTGCCGGCTGCCTTTAATTTGGCAGTGCAAATCTCACCAGGCTCCAGTTGACTCAGCCTTCCACCCTTCCAAGGTGGGTAAAATGAGGACCCAGATTGTTGGGGGCAAGAGGCTGACTCTGTAAACCGCTTAGAGAGGGCTGTAAAGCACTGTGAAGCGGTATATAAGCCTAAGTGCTATTGCTATCTGCTGGTTGGGAAATTCTAGGAGTTGAAGTCTGCCCATCTTAGAAAGAGCGACAGTATGAGGAAACCGATTACCAAAGGGAACTGTTCAGCTTTGATTCTGCCATAGTCTACATCAGTATTTCGCAAAACCTCCGCAACTTTAGGATAAGTAGATCTCAGCTCTCAGAATTTCCCAGCCAGTTCAGTTGAGTTGACTTAGATGGGCAGCTATGGAAAATGAATGAATGAATTAATGAATTTGTCCGTTGTTTATTCCTGAAAGTTGAAGTCCACCCATCTTAAAAGTGATGACGTTTTGAGAAACATTGAACATTGAGCCAAAAAAAAGAATGGATTTAAGATCTGTAAGGCAGATTCTCATTAAAACTTTGAAAATGTCTTCCTAACAGTAAGAACAAGAGGACAAGAAAACTATCGGGGGGGGGGGAAATTAGCTCCTTTTTCCTACATCAATTCAAGATTGGAGAACCATGAGTTTGCCCTAGTCTAAATCAGTATTTTCCAACCCTCGGTAACTTTAAGATGGGTGGACTTTAGCTCTCAGAAATCCCTAGCCAGTTTAGCTAAAAGTTTTGGAAACTGAAGTCCATCCTTGAGGTTGAGAAAAAAAAAAAACTGGGTTCCATAACTGAACTTAGTTGTTTCTAAGTCTGACTGATGGTGAAGGGACTTAACATCTGGATCTGTTCTATAGAGGGATGACCAGGATTAAATCTGAGACCCAATACTCAGTTAGGCTAATGTTGGAATCTCAGGCGACTGGTTGGATCTGACTCACAATAAACAATCTGTTGTAACTGAAAATGTACTTCCCAGACGATGAGTCTTTTTGATTTATTCATGCATTTCCAGTAGAGAGAGAGACAGAGAGAGAGAGACAGAGGGGGGGGTGCCTCTCCCTTGTTTTGAAAATAAAGGCTGGGAAGAGAAACTTTTTAGCAAGTCCTTCCAGTATTTAGACCCGTCTGCTTTTCTCTGAACAGAGTTGAAATTACGCATTCTGCTACAGCAGCCAAAGAATGTAATTTAATACCGGCCTTGCCCTTTTCTCTCAACGTAATTGCCACGCTCGTCAGATTCATTGTGAAATAATAGCAGCAGTGTGAAAAAGGCGCTCCTGTTTCCAATCACTAAATGCTTCACAGCAACCGTAAGAATAATATTAAAAAAAATTGTGCGCTTGCACACACACACACACACACACACACACACACACACAATCCCAATAACTAGTGACGGGAAGCTAGGAGAACGTCCTAGGTTGCCCCTTTAGATACAGTGCTTTGATTTCCTCTCCTTCTCCGAAGGGATGTGTTTTGCGCACAACATCCGAGCAAACCACAAGATTAGGAGTGTAATAAAGATAATAGCCCCTGAGCCTTTGGATCCCTCCGCTTAAACCAAAAGCTTTTGCAGGCTTCCTCATTCTCATGCTGAACCAGAATGGATGAGTTTTATCCTTTCAGTGTGACACTGAGTCGATAAGTCAGGAAAGCATCATACATACATACATACAATGAAAACGTACGATGAACGGTTGCAGGAACTTGGACATGGCTAGTCTAGGGAAAAGAAGGACCAGGGGAGACAGGAGAGCATCTTCCAATACTTGAGGGGCTGCCCCAGAGAGGAGGAAGGGGTCAAGCTATTTTCCAAAGCCCTGAAGGTCAGACAAGGAATAATGGATGTAAACTGAACAAGGAGAGATTCAACCTGGAAATAAGGAGGAATTTTCTGACAATGAGAGCAATCAACCCATGGAACAGAAGTTGCCTTCGGAAGTTGTGGGAGCTTTAAGATATAGATTAGAATGTATAAGATAAATATGTATTGAGTTTATGTCTGTATGGAGAAGTGATAACCTGGGGCCACGCTGTTCTCAAAAAAAGATATTTTATTTGTATTTGTATGTTAAATAAAACTTTTATTAAAAGAAGCTGTGGGAACTTCATCCCTGGAAGGTTTCAAGAAGAGACTGGACTCTCATCTGTCAGAAATGGTGTAGGGTCTCCTGCTTGGGCAGGGGGTTGGACTAGATGACCTACAAGGTCCCTTCCAACTCTGTTAATCTGTAAAAATCTGTAAAGAGTTAGAACCCGCAAAAGCCACAAGTTTTTGCATACCTAAACCAAAGAAAATAAGGGGAAAATAAGGAAGAAAAAGGGAAAGAGAAAAGTGTAGGGCAAGAAGGAAAAAGAAAGGGGGGAAAAAGAACAGACTTCCAACTTCTTTTGGTGCCGTAGGATAAGAGAATAGCATCGAGCCTAATATAGGCAACCTATGGCGTCCTTTGCCATTAAAATACATAATTTAAAAATGGCAAAATAAATTAATTGTTCTGCTTTGGAATGTAAAACTGACTGAGATCAGTCTGGGCAATGATGTCTTTCTTCTCTTGATTCCAAGTGTTTCCTATCTCCAGGAGGAAGGCCACTCCTGCAAGGAGGCAGAGTGAGAAAATCAGGCAGGGAAGGAGGTCAAAAAAGTCAAGATGGCGGATACCTTCATGCCCCGAGACACCATTTTTCAAATGGTGCCATATGGTCAGTATTGCCATGATTGGCTTTTCACAGATGTGCTTCTGGGACTAAAGGATATAAAGGTGTCATTTGAGGAGGGGTTGGGCTAGATGACCTTTAAGACCCCTTCCAGGTCTATGATTCTATGGCCCAAACAGATTATCAATTTTAGATAACCAAATGAAGGCCCTTTTAGGAGCACATTCTGCTGTAAAACAGCTTCTCCGACAAAGCTTAACTAATGTTCACGTTTTTCCTCTCAGACTTTGTAAATACCTTTTCATTAACTTAGTTATGATCTTGTGAGCTGTTTGATGTGTGATGTGTCATTTATTTTGCTGCTAAGCTGGTTTATTTATTTTTTTCCCCCTGTAACTTCAAAGAGGATTCCCCCCCCCCCCACCATGGTTTCTCTTTATTCGCATTGATCTTGTCCTTCAGAATTTTACTTTCAGTATTTTATTCTATTTCTTGGGAATCGCCCAAGGAACACAGGTTATCTCTGACCAAAATAAACAAAAAGAGTGCATTTCTAAGTGTAGTATCCCTGCCCTGAAGCTGACAGCCTGACAGGCAGGGCACAAAAGGGGCAAAGAGGTTTGACAGGAGGAGGAGGAGGAGGAGGGAAGAAAAGATAAGATAGGGCTTTTCATTTTTGAGAGCTGTTATTAGGAAGAGGTGCTCTGCATGGCAGAGAAATATAGAGATGGCCAGGGAGGGCAGAAAGAGAAGAAAGAAAGAAAGAAAGAAAGAGAGGGGGGGGTGGAAGAAGGAAAGAGAAAGAGAAAGAGAAAGAGAAAGAGAAAGAGAGAGAGAGAGAGAGAGAGAAAGAAAGAAAGAAAGAAAGAAAGAAAGAAAGAAAGAAAGAAAGAAAGAGAGAGAGAGAGAGAGAGAGAGGGAGGGAAGGAAGGAAGGAAGGAAAGAAAATAGGAAGGAAAAAAGGAGGGAAGGAGGGAGAGAGAGGGAAAGAAAGAAAAAGAAAGAGAGGGGGTGAGAGAAAGAAAAAGAAAGGGAGAGAGGGAGAAAGAAAGAAAAGAAAAAGAAAGGGAGAGAGGGAAGAAGAGAGAAAGAGAGAAAGAGAGAAAGAAAGAAAGAAAGAAAGAAAGAAAGAAAGAAAGAAAGAAAGA
>NW_020769377.1:730993-745909 GCF_900518735.1 Pseudonaja textilis
ACCCAGCTAGGTAACATCATCAATGCTAGAAAGGAATGAAGTTTGCAGGGAGGAGGAGGAGGAGGAGGAGGACAAGGAGGACTGTGGGGTCCTTGGTGCTCTCTAAGCTTGGTAGTTTTCTTGCAGACGTTTCATTACCCAAACTAGATAACATCATCAGTACTAGATAGTCCTGATGATGTTACCTAGTTTGGGTAATGAAACGTCTGCAAGAAAACCGCTGAGTTCAGAGAGCACCAAGGGCCTCTCATTTCAACCCTGAGCTACAAATATTCTCCTTCTACAAATAACCTCCTACTAGACTTGCATTCAGGAGGGGTAAGATAGGAAGCTGCTTTAAACTTCAAGGGTGGGTGGCGGAGGCTGAACTTAATTTTTTTTTTTTACATTATTATTATTTTTAGTTTCTGAAGGCCAGAGGAGGTTATGATGATGTGGTGAGAATGTGGGTGTAAATTCTAAAGATACACAGGGCTGTTTGGTTTTTTTTTCTGAGAATGTGAAAAAGGAGACGTTTTGCCCCCAATTTCAGCACCACTGGTTTGGGGGGAGATTTTTGCAAGACCCCTATAATCTACACTCCAAAGGGGTTTTCGCCCCCATTTGGTCAAGTTTTGCTTTCCTCAGTCTGCTGCCTTTGAGATGAGTTGAATATCATTTCCCGGGATTCCTAGACATCAGAGGTCATGGACATCCAGAGGGGTGAAGTAGGGCAGCTAATATAAAATGTGTATTATAATTCAAAGTCTGCCTCTCAAAGAAACTCAGACAACCAAGCTTATAGTAAACTATGGCCTAATCAAGCATCAACCAAGAACACTCCAGAGGTGGTTATTCAGCAGGTTCTGACCCGTTCTGGAGAACCGGTAGCGGAAATTTTGAGTAGTTCGGAGAATCGGCAAATACCATCTCTGACTGGCCCCGCCAACCCCATCTATTCTCTGCCTCCTGTGTCCCAGCTGATTGGCTGGGTCTTCTTTGGTTGCCCTGCACAGGAGAATGGAGCTGGAAAGCAGGTTAGTGGGGTGGGGTGGGAAGGGGGATTTTACAGTAACCTTCCCCTGTCATGCCCACCAAGCCACGCCCACCAAGCCACACCCACAGAACTGATAGTAAAAAAAAAATTTGAATCCCACCACTGTGCTGGGGTCTTGTTGACTGAACCATCAGGAACACACCCATCAACACTGGCAGAATGAGCTTCTGTATATAAACAGAGACCAATCCCATCTCCCTTCAAGCCCTGAAGATGTTACCTGGTTGGGTAATGAAACATCTACAAGAAAACAACCAAGCTCAGAGTTCAGCCCTCCTCGTGGTGGGTAGAATTAGCCTGCAGTACTGCATTCCATCCACTGCATACCAAGGATGGATGGATGGATGGATGGATGGGAAGGAGCGACGGAGGAAGGAAGGAAGGAAGGAAGGAAGGAAGGAAGGAAGGAAGGAAGGAAGGAAGGAAGGAAGGAAGGAAGGAAGGACCATAACAATAGCACTTAGATTTATCACCTTAGTGCATTACAGCCCACTCTAAGCGGTTTACAGAGCCAACCTATTCATCCCAATGGCCCCTCATTTTACAGACCTCAGAAGGATGGAAGGCCAAGTCAACCTTGAGCCGGTCAGGATCGAACCGCTGACAGTGGGCAGAGTTTGCCTGCAATGCTGCATTCTCACCACTGCGCCACCACAGATCTCTTAATGAAGCCCAGTGCCTTTCAGATGAGTTGTCTCAATAAAGACAAAGCTAGCGCTCCGGTTGCGTTTCTTGTCCAGGCTACCTTGCAAAGCAATCTACCTTTACTTTTATGTATACTGAGAGTATTTACACCAAGACAAATTCCTTGTGTGTCCAATCACACTTGGCCAATAAAGAATTCTACACATTCTGCAAACAGGATGCAAATTAAGGATCTCGTGGGATGCTACGAAAAGCAGCTATGTCAAAAGGTGGCTGCCCCCATGGGTGTGGCCAATCCTTACAAACCCATTTTTACCAGAAGTAAAATAGGCGTTCATTGCGACAATCTTGTGCCCACTATGTGAAGTTCTACCTCCTTATTTTTCTTCTGATGCTTATTTGGAAGGCAGCGTGGGATGGTTTCCAACTGTGTAAGCTGAGACTTATTCCTATGAATAAAATAATGCTAGAGGCTGGTGTTATTCTAAACCAAGCCAGTATCCCCTTTCATTTTTTTTTAATTAAAATAATCTTTAAAATAATAAGTCAGAGGCACAGAGAGAGAGAGAGAGCTGGGGCAGGAAACTGTCCAGAGCCAGAAGCAAATTGGTGTTCCACATTCCCTACCCTACAAGGTCTAGTAAACTCGTGCATTCAACAATCTTGATGTATCTTTGCAGGAATGGCTTATTCACCTGAAAAAAAAAAGTGTCTGGAATTTTAAATAATGTATTCTTTGTTTTCATATTTAGAAATCGCTCTCTGCAATGTTATTCAGGATGGAGATGATTTGACTTTCCAAAAGAAAAGCAAAACAATCCTGGGGACAAAAAACTTTTGTGTGACCAATTGCTAATTAAAGCAGACAATACCAACCAGTATTTTGCACCTTGGGCAAGTTATCGATGTGTGGACCGACTCCCATTGCTGAGAATTGTGGGAATTGAAGTCCCTATAGGAATGTTTGCAAGCAATGCTGGCTGGGGAATTCTGGGAGTTTGAAGTTCGCAGGTCTTAAAGCTGCGAAGGTTGGATACCCCTGCCCTAAATAGTTGAGTTTGGGGGAGGCACTGACCTGGTTGAGCATGTTATGAGGTCTCAGCTGGATATCAGCTTCCAATTGGGATTTGTTCAGGGAATGAAGCATCTTCTGTTATCTTTTCCCATGGACCTGGCTGGCTGGACTTCTGGACATAAGTTTAGCAATGTCCAAAGAGCCACAGTGTTCTTAGCAATCCTAAGCTGCATTAACAGAGGGATACAAGCAAGATCAAGGGAGGTACTAATATCACTCTATAAAGCCTTAGTAAGGCCATGCCTAGAGTACTGCATCCAGTTTTGGTCACCATATTATTAAAAAGATGTTGAGACTCTAGAAAAAGTGCGGAGAAGAGCAACCAAGATGATGAGGGGACTGGAGGCTAAAACATAAGAAGAATGGTTGCAGGAACTGGGCATAACTGGTCTAGGGAAGAGAAGGACCAGGGGAGACAGGAGAGCATCTTCCAAAATTTGAGGGGCTGCCCCAGAGAGGAGGAGGGGGTCAAGCTATTTTCCAAGGCATCTGAAGGCCAGACAAGGAATAATGGGTGGAAACTGATCAAAGAGAGATTCAAACTAGAAATAAGGAGAAATTTTCTGACAGTGAGAAACAATCAACCCATGGAACAGAACTTGCCTTCAGAAGTTGTGGGAGCTTCATCACTGGAAGGTTTGAAGAAGAGACTGGACAGCCAACTGTCAGAAATGGTGTAGGGTCTGCTTAGGTGAAGGGTTGGACTAGATGACCTACCAGGTCCCTTCCCACTCTGTTATCTGTATCTATGTTCCCTCTTGTGAATCTCCTCTTTCTCATCCTAACCTTGCTTTAGGAACATTCTGACTTGGAGAACAAATGAGAAAGTCCAACCCCACCTCCCTTGTAAAGACAGGGTAAAATATCAATTATTAGCCCAATTTCAGCTTTTTTAAAAAATAAATTTATTTATTCAACGTTTTAACATTTAAAAACAAATTTCTACACTTTACAACATTAGTATAGCAGTGTTTACATTGTAAATATCTTCTATTAACCTGTTTTTCATCTTTGTATTTGATTCTTCATCATTCTAGGCATTTTATACATGTATACAATTTTTATTTACCCTTATTGTTTTGTAGTTTTATAGTATTACATAGATCATTTGATGCCTTTGTGTCTTATTCTTATCCATTTGTACCAAACATCCCATATTTTATAATATTCTCCTTCTTCTTTATCTTTCAATAATTTTGTTCAATAATCTATCCATCTCTGTGCATTGATATATCTTATTAATAATTGTGGCTTTGTGGGTTGGGGGGAGCCTAGCCTGCTTCCAATTTTGGGCGAGAGAAATTCTGGCTGCCATTATGATATGGAGCATCAAATATTGGTATAGCCCAATTGCAGCTTTTAACTAAACACGTCACGGACAAGTTGCCTCCAGTTTTCTATCTGCAATAGTGTCGTGTAACTGCTTGCAAAGAAGCTTTGGGTTGGTCCTTCCCTTCAAGTTCTGTTTTCAGCACGGAAGGTGCTGGAAGGGAGGCCCAGATCTTTCCAATGCAGATCAAATATTTCTTTCCTGTCTCTGAAATCAGCCTTCTGACAAGCTGTTCTCCCTTCCAGGAAATACTGACATGTCAGTTTTACCGTTTGCTTAATGGCCGTGCTGGGCCGCTGCTGGATGTATGGTGGCAGCGCTCCAGAAATTCAGAGGCGAATTCAGCTTTGAAGGAAGAAGACTCCAACGGTTGCCACCTCTCAGGCACTTTGGAAGCACAGCAAGATGCCCTTGTGCCTTGAGGTGCCCCCTCCAAAAGCAGGATTTTGGGAGGATACCTGGCATAGGCCTTCAAAAAGGGAACAGCCGAAAATTTGAACAAAGCAGCACTTGAAATGCAAAATGCAAGATATGATGATAAATGATCACCGTAACGTCTGCGGCCGGGAAGAAAAGAAAACAATGGAAGGGAAAGATTAATTAAAAGGGCCCTTTTGAGGTATATATGTGCAGGTTCTCAAATTCTGTACATCTAAAATACACATTAATGATGGGTTGTTGTTTTTATTAAGGCTTTCTAGCAATGCTTGTGGGGAAGATGTTTTATCTTTTTTTACCTTCAGAGTCGGAAGGGACCTTGTAGGTCATCTAGTCCACCACCCCTGCCCAAGCAGGAGACCCTACACCATTTCTGACAGATGGCAGTCTGGTCTCTTCTTGAAAGTCTCAAGTGATGGAGCACCCACAACTTCCAAGGGCAACTTCTGTTCTATTGATTGATTGTTCTCACTGTCAGAAAGTTTCTCCTTATTTCCAGGTTGAATCTCTCCTGGGTCAGTTTCCATCCATTGATCCTTGTCTGCCTTTGGGTGTCTTGGAAAATAGCTTGACCCCTTTCCTCCTCTCTGTGGCAGCCCCTCAAATATTGGAAGACTGCTATCATGTCTCCCCTGGTCCTTCTCTTCATTAAAGTATCCATACCCAGTTCATTGTATGTTTTAGTCTCCAGTCCCCTCATCGTCCTGGTTACTCTTCTCTGCACTCTTTCCAGAGTCTCAACCTCTTTTTTATAGTGTGGTGACTAAAACTGGATGCAGTATTCTAGGTGTGGTCTTAGTAAGGCTTTAAAAACTCCCAACCTCACTAGACTCTTCGCTTTCCAGGGTGACCCAACTCCATGCAAACACAGGTGGTTCTTGATTTACAATTGTCCCTTTAGTGACTGTTCCCAATTTATAAGAGCAGTGGAAAAAGTGACTTATGACCTTTTCCACAGTTATGACTGTTTGCAGCATCCCCACATGAACAAAAGTTGGACACTTGGCAACTGGCTCATATTTATGACCTTCTGGCAAGCAAATCTAATGCCAGGTTCACTTAACAACTATGGCAAAAGAAGTCGTAAAACGGGGTAAAACTCACTTCACAAATGTTTCACTTAGCAAGAGAGAGAGGAGGGAGGGAGGGAGGGAGAGAAAGAGAGATGGGCGAAGCTGAGTAAGCCCATGGCATTTGCTGTGTCTGGTGAAAATTATAGTTGTTATATTATTACACTAGCCGGCATAAGCAAGGCGTCACATTTGGAACAGCCTACTGGGGGAAAGAAGATTGTTCAAAACAGAAGTGTGCAATTATTAAGGCAAGTTGATTCCTGCACTCAGCTGGAAGCAACTTCTTAGAACTTCATGGTCTAACTCAGAAGTGTCCAATCTTGACAACTTTTTAAGACTTGGGGACTTCAACTCCCCAAATTCCCCAGCCAGCCATGCCGGGTTTAAAATCTACAAAGTTGTCCAGTTTGGGCACTGCTGATCTAATTCTAAGCTCCACTTTGCAATCCAGATAAAGACACACTCCTGATCTCCTTCCTTCAAGCTCACACCACGACAAGCACCTGAAGGCCAGACAAGGAATAATGGATGGAAGCTGAACCAGGAGAGATTCAACCTGGAAACAAGGAGGAATTTTCTGACAGGGAGAACAATCAACCGATGGAACAGAAGTTGCCTTCGGAAGTTGTGGGAGCTTCATCACCGGAGACTTTCAAGAAAAGGTATTTCTCGAGAAACGTTCTCCAGTCTTCCACTCACAATAGAATTCCCTCTGCCTCCAGGCCCGAATTTTTGGGCCTGGACAATCTAGAACTGTGCAACCTGCGGTCCGATCTAAGCATAGTTCACAAAATTGTCTGCTATGACATCTTGCCTGTCGATGGCTTCTTCAGCCTCAATCATGATAATACACGGGCAAACAACCGATACAAACTCAAGATAAACCGCTCCAAACTCAACTGCAGACAATACGACTTCAGCAACAGGGTGTTCAACGCCTGGAACGCCCTACCCGACTCCGTTGTTACAGCCTCAACCCTTTGCAGATTCAACCTCAAACTGTCTACTGTGGACCGCACCCCATTCCTAAGAGGTCCTTAAAGGGGGTGTGCATAAGCGCACCAGCATGCCTATCGTCCCTGTCCTACTGTCCCCATGTATCTGTATTTACTTCCTTTGTTCTTGTTTATGTTCATACTTATACTTGCTATCTTGTACATATTTGACAAATAAATAAATATAGAGACTGGACTGCCATCTGTCAGAAATGATATAGGGTCTCCTGCTTGGGCAGGGGGGGTGGACTAGATGACGTACAAGGTCCCTTCCATTAACTCTGTTAATCTGTAAAGAGTTAGGACCAGCAAAAGCCACAAGTTGTTGCACACCCCAGGTGACCAAGTTGGCCAGGGAAATTAGAACACAGAACATAAAATCATAGGTCGTCTACTCCAATCTCTTGCTCAAGCAGGAGACCCTATACCAGTGGTGGCTAACCTTTGTGGGCTCCTGTGCCAAAAATTGCCTGCTTGCTCGCGCATGCACGCTAACATGCCAGCACCCAGAAGGCAATGCGCGCGGGGGGCCCTATGCCCCCTGTGCATGCGTGCACAATTCCGCCCCCCCCTCCACTGCCCCCTTACCTGCACTGTGCCTCCCATCTGATTTTCGGCCTGTTTGAGGCCATTTTTGGCCTCCTAGAAGCTTGAGGGAAGCCTCTGCAGCCTTTGGTGGCCGAAAAATGGGCCTGTTTCATCACTTCCGCTATTTCCGGAAATACAGGAAGTGATGAAACAGGCCTGTTTTTCAGCTTCCAAAGGCTGCAGAGGCTTCCCTCGAGCCTCTGGGAGGCTGAAAAAGGCCTCAAACAGGCCAAAAATCAGCTGGGAGGTGTGCGCACGCGCAGTGCAGGTAAGTTTGCCTGGGGCTCGTGTGCCCACACAAATGGTTCTGCATGCCACCTGCGGCACGCATGCCATAGGTTTGCCATCATGGCCCTATACCATGTCAGACATGTCCATTTTCCTAAAAAAAACCTTCCCGTGTCGGAGCATTCACAACTTCTGGAGGCAAGTTGTTCCACAGATTAATTTCAGGAAATTCCTCCTTAGTTCTAAGTTGCTTCTCTCCTTGATTAGTTTCCACCCACTGCTTCTTGTCCTGAGGTGCTTTGGAGAAGACGTTGTGCCCTTCTTCTGTGTGACAGCCCTTCAAGCACAGGTACTTCTTGACTTACAACCGTTCATTTAGCAACCAAAGTTACAATAGCACTGAAAAAGGTGATTTATGACCGTGTTTCACCATTACGACCCTATGACCATGGGATCAAAATTCAGAGGCTTGGCAACCGGTTCAGAAGTTTATGATGGTCACAGCATCCAGAGGTCCCGTGTTCCCTTTTTGTGACCTTCTGACATGCAAAGTCAAAGGAGAAGCCAGATTCGTTTAACAACCGGGGTTACGAACTTATCAACTGCAGCGATCCACTCAGCAACTAAGGCAAAGACAGGTCGTAAAACGAGACTTAAAATGAACCTTAACAAATGTCTCACTTAAGAACAGAACTTTTGCACTCACTTTTTCTCATAGGTTAAGGACTACCTGTTCTGGAAGACTGCTATCATGTCACCTGTAGTTTTTCTTTGTTAGACCCGATGTGGTTCCCTTCACTGTTTGTCCACAGTTTAGCCTCCTGACTAATTATCTTAATAGAATAGAATTAGAAGAGAATAATAAAATTGAATATTAGAATATTGGAATAGAATGTTAGATTAGATTAGAATAGAATATTAGAGTAGAGTAGAATAGAGTAGAGTAGAGTAGAATAGAATAGAATAGAATAGAATAGAATACAGAAGGAATAAATTAGACTATACTAGACTAGACCAGAATATTAGAATAGAATAGAATACAGAAGGAATAGACTAGACTAGACTAGACTAGACTAGACTAGACTAGACTAGACTAGACTAGACTAACTAGACGAGATGAGATGAGACGAGACGAGAAGAGAAGAGAAGAGAATATTAGAATAAAATAGAACACAGAAGGACTAGACTAGACTAGACTAGACTAGACTAGACTAGACTAGACTAGAATAGAATAGGAATAGAATAGAATTCTTTATGGGCCAAATGTGATTGGACAGACAAGGAATTTATCTTCGGTGCACATGCTCCCAGCGTACTTAAAGAAAAATATCACTTTTGTTGCTCTTCTCCACACACTTTCTAGAATCTCTAGAATATTTTGTACTAGTTTATAGAGAATCTTCAAATCATGGTGAACTTTCCTAACTACCACAAACATGGAGAATTCCCATATCCAGATACTTTTGACCACAACTGAAAAAAAGAGCTCGTTCTGGATTCCTTCAAAGGTTGTCTATCAAGACTGTTGGTATTTGGGCCAGAGCAACATTAACCATATTTTTTCCCAGTCAGTACCTCAGCTCTAGATTTATTTATTCTGACTTTTAAAAAAAGGTAATTATGTTGGTAGGTGATTAAAGAAACCTCTGTTGCTAATCTCCCTGATTTTCTCTCTAAAACACAATGGATTTTGCCACTAAATTCACACCTTGCCCTAAACAATCCTGTGGTTAGTTTGGCTTGGGATAGTCTTGTTGTGAACACAGGCTTTGTGGTTTGTATTAAGGCTGGGCACACTTACACAATGATTTGGAAGATGCTTCCGATAGTTATCTAGTGTGCCAGTGCTTCTCTGCTACTTCTTAAGAGTCAAATATAACCCAATTCCAGAAAACGATCATTTCATCAGGCCATCACGAACTACAAGTTGCCTTTTTTGATATCGGCATGGTTTGGTCACCATGATGTAAAAAAGATGTTGAGACTCCAGAAAGAGTGTGGAGAAGACCAACCAGGATGATTAGGGGACTGGAGGCTAAAACATATGAAGAATGGTTGCAGGAACTGGGCCTGGCTAGTCTAGGGAGGAGAAGGACCAGGGGAGACAGGAGAGCAGTTTTCCAATATTTGAGGGGCTGCCACAGAGAGGAGGAAGGGGGTCAAGCTATTTTCCAAAGCACCAGAAGGCCAGACAAAAAGCAAGATGAAAAATAATCAAGGAAAGAAGCAACCTATAATTAAGAAGAAATTTCCTGACAGTTAGGACAATTAACCAGGGGAACAACTTGCCTCCAAAAGTTGTGAATTCTCCAACACTGGAAATTTTTCAGAAGAGTTTGGACAACCATTTGTCTAAAATGGTATAGCGTTTCCTGCTGGAGCAAGGGGTTGGACTAGAAGACCTCCAGGGTCTCTTCCAACTTGTCATTCCATTCTATTCTACGGCTTGGTATAAACACCTAAGAAGGTGAAATATTGGCAGAACTGTGTATCACTTGCTGCTCTGCAGGGATGCATGCCAGCTGGGTAAAACTGAGTATTATGGTATGTGAGAAGCACCTTGGCAGACGGACGAAGAGATGCTGCTTAGGGAATGGTCAGATAACAGAGGACATAGCCTAGAGCTGCATCATGGAGGGATCAAAAAAGGGCCTTCCCTAATATGTTGGGTCTTAAAGGAGACAGGGAGAGATTATACGTTCAAAACTTATCAACTTGCGAGATTCTGATGGCATAGCTTTACCATAAAGTAGATTATCTCGTCATATTTTCTGTCTGATCTACTTGAGAAAGCCTTGTTGGCTGTGGAATTCTGAGATACCACGCCAGAGGTGGTGTTCAGCAGATTCTGATCCGTTCTGGAGAACTGGTGGTGAAAACTTTTGAGTAGTTCAGAGAACCGGCCAACACCGCCTCTGTACTGGCCCCGCCCCCATCTCCTCTCTGCCTCCCATTGAGTCCCAGCTGATCGGCTGGGTCTCCTTTTGTTGCCCTGCACAGGAGAACGGAGCTGGAAAGCAGGTTAGTGGGGTGGGGAAAGAATGGGGATTTTGCAGTATCCTTCCCCTGCCACGCCCACCAAGTCACACTCTCCAAGCCACGCCCATAGAACTGGTAGTAAAAGAATTTGAATCCCACCACTGGGTTTTGCAGATTAGACTGATAGTTCAAACTATTAGGTATAGATATTCATACTATTAATTACCGCTTTTTTATTATTATTACCACTGGGTTTTACAGATTGGACTGATAGATAGTTCATACTATTATATTCATACTATTAATACAGATTAGACTGATAGAAATGACTCGTTCATACTATTATGGAAAAGGAAATAGCTGACGTGAATGCCTCGTTCTACTGCAACAGAGTTGGAGGTCAATTGTTCTTTTTCTTTCTTTTACCCTATCTTTCCTCACTTTACTTCCCCCTTTCCCCTCCTCCCTCTCACTGTCCTATTTACTTTTGCATTTTGTGTTTTATAATACTCTATAACTTCATTAAAAAAAATTTGATTTGAACAAAATTTCTATTGCTAACCCAGAAAGTTGCTAAAAGTGAGTTCGGCCCCATTTTACGACCTGTTCTGCTCCAGTTGTTGAATTAGTAGCGTGGTTTGAAAAGTAAACCTGGCTTCCCCAATGACTTTGATTGGCAGAAGGTCCCAAAAGGGGATCAGGTGATCCTGAGACACTGAAACCGTCATAAATATAACCCAGTTGCCAAGCATCCGAATGTTGATTACCTGACCACGGGGGATGCTGCAACAGTCGTAAGAAGGGGTGGGATTCAAATTTTTAAAAAATCAGTTCTGTGGGCGTAGCTTAGTTGGTGGGCGTGGCTTGATGGTCATGTTATTGGCTGGGTGTGGCCAACTCAATATCACTTACATCGAGGCACGGATCTCCTCACCTGGCCTCTCATGACTGTGGGGATGCTGCAACAGTCGTAAATGTGAAAAATGGTCATAAGTAACTTTTTCCAGTGCCATTGTAACTTTGAATGATCACTCCACACAAGCAAAGTACCAGGAAAAGGAGAGAAAAAAACTCCAGAGAAGTTCCTGAGACAGGAAGTCTAGTCCTACCAAGAACATAATAAGGGTTAACAGAGAGGCAGTTTCTGTAAGCAACACCAGAATGTTTCCTTCCTGCCTTCCTTACAGGATTAGGCCAGTAATTTCTTCTAACAACCGGTTCTCTGAACTGCTTAGAATGTTAACCAACCGGTTCTAGTGAATAGGTGCGAACTGATAGAATCCCACCCCTGGTTGTAAGCATCAAGAACAGTAATAAGTCACTTTTTTCTACTGCTCTTGTAACTTTAAATCAGGGGTGTCCAACATAAGGCCTGTGGGCTGGATCCAGCCTGTGATGTCGGATCTGCCCAGTGCGGCTGTCCTAGAAAATGTGAGGGGCCGGCCAGTGTCACTTTGGCCCGGTCTACCCAGCGCGAAGAGGAAACATGCGAGTAATCTGGGGAGTGGCGTCAAGTTGGCCACATCTCCCCAGTTGGCCACACCCCTCCCCCCAAGATCAACCACAGCCCTGATGCGTCCCTCAGTGAAATTCAGTTTGACACCCCTGCTTTAAAGGGTCACTAAATGAATAGTTATACATGGAGGACTAGCTGTACTAAGAAGAGACACAGGCTGGATGGAACCAAACATCTTTTTGCAGTCTCTCCTTCCAGCCTCATCATTTTCAGTCTGACCTTTTTAGATCAAGAGCCTTCAACCCTAACCCTTCAAACTTGGCCAAGGTTAAGACTTGTGGACTTCTAACTCCCAGAATTCCTAAGGTAACATGACTGGAAGAAGAATTCTGGGAGTTGAAGTCCCCAAGTCTTAAAGCTGTCGAGTTTGAAGACCCTGAAAGAGATGGAGAAAGAGAGGTAGAATAGAGAGATAGAAAGAAAGAAAGATTGAATAGATAGAAGGAGAGAAAGATAGAATAGATAGATAGATGGAATAGATAAAGAGAGGTAGAACAGATAGATAAAAAGAAAGAGATAGGATAGATAGATAGAATAGATCAAGGATCTTCAAACTTGGCAAGTTTAAGACTTGTGGACTTCAACTCCCAGAATTCCTGACTTAACATGACTGGAGGAGGAATTCTGGGAGTTGAAGTCCACAAGTCTTAAAGCTGTTAAGTTTGAAGACCCTTGTTTTAGATCCAGGCCATCCAATTGCTGTTACTCCCTCGAAGAGGTTTTACCAAGACAGACAAACAAAATAAACACCTCAGAAAAACTAAGGTCAAGAACTTCTTTTTTGTAATTATTATGATTTAGGAATCTCCAACTCCTGATTTTAGATATCCAATAGCGAAACTCATATGAGAGTGGCTGTATTATTGTGAGGTCCAGTGAACAGCTCAGAAGTGATGGAGCTGTGGTGATGTTCCCCCAAAAGAGATCACACCTGAGCTCTTCCGGGTGGACAGATGGACACTAGAAGTTAGGAATGAGTTAGGCCACCACGTCCAAACTCAGGCAGCATGACCAGATTTGTCTCCGAATCCTGGAAAGAACTGTTGGTGCTCTGGAAGATCTTCTCGGCTACGGAGGCATGGAAAGGTGGCTTAGACTTGGAGGCCAGGTTGAAATTGGACAGGGCCTGCTGGAAGCCAGCGGCATATTTCTGAAGGTCATTGCTGAGCCAATTCACGATGTTGGCTTCTTCCAAGGAGCCCTGCTTGAAAAGGCAAACGGTGTTGATAGCGTTGTTCCGTTCGTTATCCTTGATCACAATGACGTTCGTTTCTTCCAAGTTCTCCAAGGCCAGGTCAAAGTCGTTGGAGGACATCGACACGATGCTGGATTCACTGGTGGCCTTCTTGGCTTTGAACTGGTCCTTGTCCTTTAGGCTCAAGGTGGCCACGTCGATGAAACAAACCATCTCGCAGGTTTCATCCCTGGGGAAGTCGTGTCTGTACAAGTCTACTGGACAGAGCCCTGCCTGGCTATTTAACCAATCGATTTCCTGAGCCATCTTCCGTGACTTTGGAAAAAGGAACTGTAGAGGTCTGAGGTCTTCGAAGGGTTCGGTTTTCAGTTGGCTGGCCTGGATGACTCTGCCAGCTTCAAGATGCTCCTTCTTCTCTCTACTTCTTTCTGCTACTTGAGAGCAGAAGTCTTGTCCTCAGGCAGGAGCTCCTGGTTTCTACAGCAGCAGGTGACATCACAAACCATCAGGGTCCACCACTCACCAGAGACATACACACATGGTATGTCAACAAGAGAGGCATCCTGCTGAACAACCCTCGGGAAGGACCCAAAGCAAGAATGGGATGCCATAGGACTTGAAGATGTAGCTCCAAGTGGCGCCATCACTGCTGAGCGTGTCAGCTGATGTCTGACGTGTTCTATGTCTGCTGATGTTTTTGCCAACCCACCCACCTCATCTTTATTTCCTGATTTTTCAACTTCAGCTGCCGAACGAGGCAGTTAAAAAAGCAGGAAAAGAGGGCTGTTTCAAAGTCTGCTTCTCTGCACGCAGCTGCTGTTGACGATTTACAGGCATGCGGCTCACAGCCGGCAGGGAAGCTCATAAATCCCAAACCGGTAGTTAACCTTGTCGTATCCCACGCCTGGCGGGGGGGAAATACTTCCTAGCAGATGCCTTATCCAGAATGCCTTAGTACCCAGATGGAGGTGCTAGATGCTGTGTGTGTGTGTGTGTGTGTGTGTGTAGCAGTGGTGAGATTCAATTTTTTTTTTACTACCGGTTGTGTGGGCGTGGCTTGGTGGGCGTGGCAGGGGAACGATACTGTAGAATCTCCAATCAGAGGTGGTATTTGCCAGTTCTCTGAACTACTCAAAATTTCCGCTACCGGTTCTCCAGAACTGGTCAGAACCTGCTGAATACCACCTTTGATGTGTGGCATATATATATATGTCTTATATATGTGTACACTTTTGAGAGCAGGCAACAGAATTTCATTTTTAATGTGTGGCAGTGTGCCCACAGTTAAAAAAATGACAATAAAAGTTATCTATCTGTCTACCTGACAAAGGGAGGAAAAGGGAAGGAAGGAAGGAAGGAAGGAAGGAAGGAAGGAAGGAAGGAAGGAAGGAAGGAAGGAAGGAAGGGTGGAAGGAAGGGGAATACAGGGAAAGAGGGAAAGAAAAAAGGGAGGGAGGAAAGGGAATACAGGGAAAGAAGGGTGGAAGGAAGGAAGGAGGGAGGAAGGGAAGGAAAGGGAATACAGAGAATGAAGGAGGGAAGGAACTACACAGAGGTGGTATTCAGCAGGTTCTGATCAGTTCTGGAGACCCAGTAGCAGAAATTTTGAGTAGTTCAGAGAACCGGCAAATACCACCTCTGAGTGGAGATTTTACAGTATCTTACCCCTGCCACACCAAGCCATGCCCACCAAGCCACATCCACAGAACTGGTAGTAAAAATTTTTTGAATCCCACCAAGAAAGGAAGGAATACAGGGAAAGAAAGAAGGGGAATACAGAGAAAGAAGGAGGGAAAAAGGAAGGAAGGAATACAGGGA
>NW_020769377.1:745919-758594 GCF_900518735.1 Pseudonaja textilis
ATTCTAGAGTTTCATTATTGTGGCAGGAGCAGATTACACAATGAAAGTAATACATTTTATGTCATTATATTTTAGATTCCTGGTCAAGAGTAACTCAGCTGTAACGAAGGCAACCTTAGTCGTCTCCCCCAAAGGAAGTTGAGTTGAGGCCAAAACAAACCCAGTCATGCATAGGATTAAGCTAACTCCACCCTGGGAGTGAATCATGTCCTGGGAATAATTAAACCCAATTAAGTTGACCCATTTTCCATCTAGGTCTATGCCAAAAAAAAAAAAAAAGGCAAGAGAGAAAGAGTAGGTGAAAATGCAAGCTCCATTTTATGACCTCTGGCCACAGTTGTTAAGTGAATCACACCGTTGTTAAGTTAGTAACATGGTTCTTAAGTGAATCTTCTTTCCCACTGACGACCCCGGGACACTGCAACTGTCATAAATGCGAGTCAGTTGCCAAGCGTCCCCCCCCCCAAAAAAAATTGAAATATTTTTTTTATTACTTTATATCATACATTTCCTTTCTATGTTGAGCAGTGTCCTCTCTAGGTGTCCAAGGTATTAACATACAAATCTCATCTGCCATCATCAGGCTTGTGTATTGTGTTCGTCTGTGAGTCAGACTTTCACAGCCGTTTCTGTTTTAAATTTGGTGCTAGCCTACTGCTGTGCCAGAATGGTTTTTTTCTTCATCCTGATTGGTTGGGAGTCTTGGTCTGTGTTTATTGGTCTTGGAGTTTGCTGTGTTCTGCTTGATTGGTGTTTCTAATATGTTTTGTAGTTTTTTTTGTCTTGATTGGCTGGCAACATTGTGTTTCCTGTATTGGAGGCTTTTAGTGCGGCTTGGCTCCGAGTAAACGAACGGCTATCATTTATTAGGAAGCTAGGTTTCGTCTGGGTGCCTGGTTGGGGTGTGTTTGAGCTGGAGGTATCAGGGGGAGTCTGTTTGTGCCCAGGTGTTTTCTTGGCTTGCGGTGTGGAGATTGTTTTTTGTTTAAGAGTGCAGGCTTCCAGATAATTGACAGTCTGGTGGAGTCATCTCTTCTATTCATGCTTTCGTGTCTTTTTTCAATCTTTATGGCTTATCTGATAATTCTGTGGCTGGGGTTTTCTATAGTGGCTAGGGTTTTGGTGCCATTGAAGTCGATGCTATGACCTGTGGCTTTCATGTGTTGGACTAGTGAGGAAGTGTGTTCCAGCTTTTTTTACTGCATTTTTGTGTTCATCCAGGCGGGTACTTATTCTTCTATTGGTCTGTCCGACGTATGTGGCAGACCATGATGCGCAGGGGACTTCATATATGCCTTGGTTTTCCAAGTCAATTTTATCTTTGGGGTTTCTTAGGATGGCTGCTATTTTTCTATCTATTTTGAAGGCAATCTTGATGTGATGCCTCTGTAGTATTTTACTGATTTTGTCTGTAGTACCTCTTATGTAGGGCAGGACAGCTGTTCCATAGGTCTGTTCATCTTCTAGGTCTCCATTATGTCTCAGTGTGTTTTTATGGATCAGGCCTGCGATTTTGCTTTGTGGAAGCCGTTGGCTGTCAGTACTTTAGTCAGGGTGCATAGTTCATATAAATAAATAAATATGCAGTAATATATAAACAAATATGACAACATCAATCATATTATAACCTATATTATCTTCCATTAGAGCCGTGGTGGTGAACCTATGGCACACATGCCAGAAGTGGCACGCAGAGCCATTACTGCCGGCATGTGAGCATTCGCCCAGAAAAGGTCTACTGCGCATGCATGCGCACCGCCTGCCTGACAGCTGATTGTCAGGTATCTGGCATGCATGGGGGGGCCACGGCAGCGCACAGGACACACTCGCGCATGCTCAGACGCATGCGGTGGATGGGGGGGTCGCGCATGCATTCACAGAACTGTGCAGCATGGGTCACTTGGTTCGCACATGCATGTGTAAGTCATGTTGGTTGTGTGCACATGCACAGGAGGCAAGGGGGGGGCGCACTCATTGCCTTCTGGATGATGGCACACGAGCACAAGCAGGCAAGCGCATGCACAATTATCGGCACAGGAGCCAAAAAGATTAGCCACCACTGCATTAGAGCTTCGAATATACAGTATAACCATCCTAAATATTTCCTCATCTGTTTTTTCTTTCTCCTGTAAACCATATTTCACCTAATTCCACTCTCTAACCTCAATATCTGTCATTTAACCATTTATAGAATAGTTTCCATGATATAAAATAGTCTGAATCTTCTTTTCCTTCAATTTTTAGGGTTAACCTATCCATTCCTACACATTCCAGAATTTTTTGGATTATGATATCATCTGCGGAGATTTCTGGGTTTTTCCAACTGTGCATAGGCAATCCTAGCTGCTGTTAGGATGCGTAGAACCAAATACGTGTTACCCTTATTGTAATTTCCTGGAATTTCCATGCCCAACGAAAAAGCGTTCACATTTTGATCACCTGACCATGGGGATGCTGCAATGGTCATAAGTGTGAGAAATGGTCATAAGTAACTGAACAGTCACTAAACAAATAGCTGTAAGTTGAAGTCTACCTGCATAATGTTTTAAGGAATGCTAAGCTCACTTGTATATCAAGTGATCAAATACAGTCACCAAGTTATGCAACCCTCAAAACTTTTAATAAGACTTGCTGTTTTCCTGCCCTATTATTTTGTCCTTTTTCTCAATAACAAACGGTTCCATTAAAGTTTTTCTTTTTCTCTGTACTCTTTTTTTGTATTGTAAACAAAGGTCTAAATAAAATGATTTGATTTGATCTATATTGAAACAGGTTTCAAAAACACCCCCCACCCAGGACATTCCAGGTTTGTGAGTCCTGTAAACGGCCTCCTGTGTGGTGGGTTGATGCAAATGTAAACTGCAGAAACAATCGTGCAAATATGCATTATTACACTCCCTACCAGATGCCTCAATATACGGTGTTTTTTTCTTTAAACTGGACAGTCTGCAATTTGCAATACAGCAACAACATCTGCACAGTCTCTTTCTTGGTTATTATTTGCTTTTTTTTAAAACGTATTTTGAAAACATCCTGTTTTTGTTTTGGAAAAGCCATTCCATCCCAAGGCTTTCCTTGTCAAGCAAGACACGGTGCCAAGACAGACGGAGCTCAGTGAGTAAGTTTATGGGCAAAGGAGCTTTCCCGGAGAGAAGAAAAGGGCTCCAATGTATATATCTATATATATATAAGTGAAATACCCCTCACGCATCTTCACAAAATCTCCAGAACAATAAAGAACTACAAACTTGAAATTTGGCACATATGTTCCTCTTGGCTTCTAGGTGCTCATTAAGAAAGGATTTTTCCAAATGACCATCAGAGCATAAGTATTTCATATATTATTATTATTATTATTATTATTATTATTATTATTATTATTATTATTATTATTATTATTATTATCTGATGCTAAGGAGTTCTATTCCCCCTCCCCACCTGAAAAGAAATCCAAATGCAAAACACAGAGGAGTTTCAGTTTTAGTTTCACAGCACCAAGCAGCTTTAGTACAGGACAGTTGAGCTAAGCCACACCAAGGCTCCTTGCTGTCTCCTTCTTGGTCACACAGCAAATACTGCTTCAGTTTCCCTGTTTCAATTTCCAAACAGCCCTCAACTCTCTCACACACTGACAGGAGGCTAGCCAGATGAATACCGATGGATGCTGGTAAGCAGAGGCACAATTTTCCCTCCTTATTTTCCTCCCCAAAAACTAAGCGTCACATGGTTTCATAACAAAGCACGAGTATAGAGCTAGTACGGTATAAAAATACTTCTTGGGAACAAAAGAGAGTAATGATAACCACACCTGGAATACTGCAACCAATTTTGCTCACTCTACTACAAAAAAGATGTTCAGACTTTGGAAAAAGTGCAGAGAACAGCATTGATCAAAGGCCCGGAGACTAAAGCATATGAAGAACGGCTGCAGGGTTTAGGTTTGGTTAGTCTAAAGAAAAGAAGAATTAGGGGAGACAGGATATCAGTATTCCAGTATTTGAGGGGCTGCCACAAAGAAGAGAGGGTGTCAAATTATTCTCCAATAATAAGAGGGCAGAACAAGAAACAATGGATGGAAACTAATCAAAGAGAGAAGCAACCTGGAATTAAGGAGAAACTTCCCAAAAATGAAGACAATTAACCAGTGGAACAGCTGGCCTTCTGAAATCATGGGCACTCCATCACTGGAGGCGTTTAAAAAGAATTTGGACGGTCACTTATCTGAAATAGTATAGGCTCTCCTGCTTGACAGGCGGCTGGACTAGAACAGTGGTCACCAACCGGTGGGCTGGGGATCACTGGTGGTTCGTGAGATAATTTTGGAGGTCTGCAGAGAAATGTCCCACCCCCCCAAGCAATTAATCCAGGCTGTGTGGGAACACAAGGCTGCACCGCCCACATGGCCTCCCACCCTTCGGCCGAGCACAAACCTTACATGGAGTAGAGCCACACGGGCTGGAACTGGAAGGTAAGACCAGCGGCGGGGGAGGGAATCCCATCCCAGGGTGGTTTGCTGACTGGTGGGAAAGTCGGTCCCCTATTCCAGAGCTGCAGTAGTCACAGGACTGGCCCTTGGGTCATCCCGGAGCAGCTGCTCCTCCACCTGGGTGCACAAGCCTGCCATGGACTGGTGGAACTGCTCTGAGATGACCAAAGGGGCAGTTTTGTGACTCCTGCAGCTCTGGAATATGGGACTGCCTTTCCCACCAACGTCAGCAAGCCACCTGTCAGTCAAGTTTCACATTAGTGGTTCGCGGGATTTAAAATTATGAGTTTGGTGGTGCTTGAAGTCCAAAAGGTTGGCGACCCCTTTGGATTAGATGACCTATAACGTCTCTTCTAGCTCTATTCCATTCTAAGATTCTAAGCCCTCTTAGAAAAAGGGTAGGGAAAAAAAGAAGTGAGGATTTTCTAAGTACTGGAGAGAAACACTCTCAGTCAGGTAAAATCCAAATGCAGGCAGGCTAAGAGCCAACCCTGTTAGCAAAGAAGTCTTTAAAAGTACAAAGCTTGTCTCAAGGCAGACTTGGGGAGAAAAATGCAGACAGGGCATCAAACTAATTGCACTGCAAGAGACAGCAGGGTTCTAAAGCTCAACTACCTGAATGAGGAGGCAATTAAAATAAGAGAGCCACTTTGCATATTTTCAAATGCACGTATTCTTAATAGTTCACTTTCCAAGAGAGCTCCGACTTTGGAAAACCACCATTCTAAGGCAGAAAAATTGTACTTGCATCTCGTTGGCTTGGCTAGCAAGGTAATTTAATTACAGAACTTTGCTTAGATCCATAAATCTCAGTGGGAACGAAGCGCAAGTTTAGCTGAATTCAGCAGGCCTCGCTGAGCCTAAATGTGTTTGGTTGCTGGTGTATTATTCTGTGTGAATGCAGGCAATTAATCAGAACAGAGTTAGAAGGGATCTTGGAGGTCTTCTAGCCCACCCCCCTCCTCAAGCAGGAATCCCTACATGATTTCAGACAGATGGCTGTCCAGCGTCTTCCTTAAAAGCCTCCAGTGATGGAGCACTACAACTTCTGGTGGCAAGCAGTACCACTGGTTGGTTGTCCTTCCTGTTAGGAAGTTCCTCAATTCTAGGTTGCTTCTCTCCTTGATTAGTTTCCGCCCATTGTCCTGCCTTTAGGTGCTCTGGCGAATACTTGACCCCCTCTTCTTTGGAGCAGCCCCTCAAATACTGGACTACTGCTATCATGTCACCCCTAGTTCTTTTCTCTAGCCTGGCCATATCCAAATCCTGCAACCGTTCTTAGTGTTAGTCTCCAGGCCTTTAGTCATCTTAGCTGCTCAGTTTGCTTTTAGAAATTATGTAATGTGTTCTCTCAACCCAGTGTGTTGTCTTTTATTCTGGGAAACCAGGTTAAGGGAGCTGTGAGTCGGTGCCCTGTAGAAGAGGGGCCTCCTTGAACCCAGAGTTTATGAAGAGTGTATCTGAAATGCAATCGGAGTAGAGCTGGAAGGGACCTTAGAGGTCTTCTAGTCCAGCCCCTTGCACAGTCAGGAGTCCTTCTCTACCATTTCAGAGAAGTGGCTGTCCAGTCTCTTCTTGAAAGCCTCCTGTGATGAAGCACCCACAATTTCTGAAGGCAAAGCTGTTATCAAACCTTAGTAAGGCCACACCTGGGATACTGCATCCAGTTTTGCTCTCCACATTAGAAAAAAGATGTTGAGACCTTGGGGGAAAAAAATGCAAAGAAGTGCAACTAAGATGATTAAAAGACCTGGAGATAAAAAACATATGAAGAATGGTTGCAGGAGTTGGGTAAAGAAAAGAAGGACTAGGAGTGACAGGATAGCGGTATTCCAATATTTGAGGAGCTACCAGAAGGAAGTGGGGGGCTCAAATTATCCTCCAAAGCACCAGGAAAGAAAGACAAGAAATGATGGAAGGAAACAAATCAAGGAGAGAAGCAACTTGGAATTAAGGAGAACCTTCCTAACAATTAAGACAATTAAATTTCTCCTTGATTCCAGGATGCTTAAGGCAGTTAAGTCAAGGGCTACCTTTTGTTCCTGTCCATATTAGCGCACAAATGCTTTACTATCCCTTCTTGAGTGCTGAAATCTGAGGACTTCCGGAGGATTTCAACCCTCCTTAAGAGCAAAAAGACAACTCAGATATGCTTTCCAAAATTGTACAATAATAAATCAGTTATTCCACAGTGCATACGCTAAGCCCAATTTGCATCAATCTTCAGTAAAGAAAACAAGTATACATAAACATACACACATACACACACACACACACACATATTTATGCATACCCACACACCATCTCAAACAAGAGAGACCAAAAAAAAAAACAATTATGTTGTGATAAGATGATGATGACATATTTAATTCAGAAAGGTATGCAGTATGGAGCTGTTTTTGTCTTGACAGTTTACAAGGAGACATTAAAACTGCTCTAAATGACTCAGCCCAACATTGCACAATCTTTGCAAAGAATTTGCCCTACCACAACTCATGTCTGTATCTTATGTTATTGAATCCAGTTTTGTTTTGTTTTTACTGCAATACCAGGACAGGTAGAATAATGAACCACTTGGCTTATACGTTGGTCTCAAACGTACTTATGTGTTGTGAAACCCCGAGAGTTGAACTGATAGTGCCAGTGATCTATACATTTAATAAATGTGCTTTTGTGTTTTGGATTCAGTGGGATAAACTCATTTCATCATGGCTTAATGTTATATAAGAATGAGCAATGGCAGCGTGTTTAACAAACCACGCTTTAATGAAATCGTGGTGCCATGCTTTGTATGAACGTAGTCTAGGGTGACTTCTACAGGGAGCTTAAATTGGAAGGGTGTGGTTCCATCACATCTACTCCATCTTGCCTATTTGGATAAGAAAAATAATGTTTTGGGGGCTACCCAAAAATGTCACGTCCGTAATAAAAGGAACGCCTTGTATAGCAACCCTCAGATATCTATAATACATTCTATTCCAAGGGTGGACAACAATGGTACCTTGAAGAGCTGAGGTGGTGCAGTGGTTGGAGTGGGGTACTGCAGGCTGCTTCTGCTGACTGCCGGCTGAGTGCAATTTGGCAGTTCGACTCTCAGCAGGCTCAGCCTTCCATCCTTCCAGGTGGGTAAAATGAGGACCCAGATTTCTGGGGACAATAAACTGACTCTGTAAACTGCTTGGAGAAAGCGGTAAAGCACTGTGAAGAGGTATATCAGTCTAAGTGCTATTGCTTTATGACTGGTGGACTTCAACCCCCAGAATTCCTGAGCCAGGTGGGCGACTATGGCCCCTTTATGACCTGTGGACTTCAACTCCCAGAATCCCATAGTTGCGCACCCCTGCCCTTCTCTGTGTGTCCTGGATTGGTGGAAACCCACAGAAGCTTGCAATTTCCTGAAACACAAATTCTTTCTCTCACCTCTACCTCTCGGCTTCTGCCCACAAGTTTAGTTTGGATCCAGGATCTCAAACCAGGGAGTATTTTTAGACATTAACGATCTGCAGATATTTGCAAAAGCAAAGCTAGGTTTAAAAAAAGAAAACGAAAGAAAGAAAGAAAAGAGGCACCCATAGAAAAACAGACAAGACTTCCTTGTTTTCCAAACCATTTAGGTAAATAACGATGAACAAGCAGCCCAGATTATAGAGCGCTATATTTAGAGAAAGCAGAACCGTTGCTCACAGTGGCTCTATCAGACTGGCAAGCTCCTCATCCCGATGAAAAGTATAGACCTTCTGCGTTGATTGGAAGCTCTCCAAACTTATGGTAGACTGGTGACCAGCTCTTTCTTGGTGCTTCTGGGGAGGGAAAACGATCGTTTCTTCCTTTCGTTGCATTGGATAGATTTCCAAATATAAGAGTTGGGGAAGAAAACCATTGGCTTACATGGGTTAGGCCATGATGGCGAACCTATGGCATGTGTGACACAGGTGGCACGCAGAGCCATTTCTGCAGGCATGCGAGGCCCAGCCAAACTTACCTGCGCTGTTCATGCGTATGCCTCTCAGATGATTTCTGTCCCATTTGAGGCCGTTTTCGCCCTCCGGGAGGCTCGAGGGAAGCCTCTGCAGCCTCGGGAGGCCGAAAAACAGGCCTTGCGGAAATACCAGAAGTGCTTAAACGGGCCCGTTTTCAGCCTCCCGAGGCTGCAGAGGCTTCCCTCGAGCCCCTGGGAGGGCAAAAATGGCTTCAAATGGGCCAACATCAGCTGGGAGGCGCAGGCATGAGCAGTGCAGGAAAGGGGGCGGTGTGGGGGTGTTGTTGTTAACCTGGGTCATTCACGGGGACCAGAGGTTTTGCCTTCCAAGCTTCCTTGACTCCTACTGAAGCCCATCCTCAGGGAACTTCTCTCTACTGGAATGTGACCTTCCAGCAAAGAGAAGTTTAACAGATTTAACGGATTAACAGAGCTGGAAGGGACCTTGTAGTCATCTAGTCCAACCCCCGGCCAAGCAGGAGACCCCTACACCATTTCTGACAAATGGCAGTCCAAATCTCTTCTTGAAAGCTTCCAGTGATGAAGCTCCCATAACTTCCAAAGGCAACTTCTTGTTCCAGGGGTTGATTGTTCTCCCCATCAGAAAATTCCTCCTTATTTCCAGGTTGAATCTCTCCTTGTTCAGTTTCCACCCATTATTCCTTGTCTGGCCTTCGGGTGCCTTGGAAAATAGCTTGACTCCCTCTTCTCTGTGGCAGCCCTTAAAATATTGGATCACTGCTATCCTGTCTCCCCTGGTCCTTCTCTTCCCTAGACTAGCCAGGCCCAGTTCCTGCAATCGTTCATCATATGTTTTAGCCTCCAGTCCCCTCATCATCCTGGTTGCTCTTCTCTGCACTCTTTCTGGAGTCTCAGTGTCTTTTTTATAGTGTGGGGACCAAAACTGGATGCAGTATTCTAGGTGTGGTTTTACTAAGGCTTTATAGAGTGGTATTAGTACTTCCCTTGTTCTTGATTGTATCCCTCTGTTAATGCAATTTAGAATTGCATTGCATTGCAATTAATCAATGGAATAGCTTGTCTCTCTGAATTGTGGGTGGTTCATCACTGGAGGTTTTCAAGAATAGACTGGACAACCATTTGATAGGTTTAAAGTCTCCTGTCTTGAGCAAAGGGGTTGGACTAGAAGACCCCCCAAGGTCTCTTCCAGCTTTATGATTCTAAAATAAGCTGGTCTATCTGGGATCCTGTTAGCATACAGCCATTCTTTTACCCACATCTGCACAATAAAAGGGGCTGCTGTTATAGAGAAAATTCAAAGAAAGGAATGCTGGGTTCATTGGTTCCAGTTCCAAACTAAAAAGTGGATATAAATCTAAAAAATAAGCTTAAAAATAAATGCTGTAACCCAGACAATCACTTATTTTAAACGAGAAAATGTTAAGGTTTTTTTTTTTAAACCCATTTATAACATGGTCACAGAAAACTGCAGCTAAAGCCAGAACAAATTTGTTTGCATATTTCTAAGCCCTGGCCTTTGCTTTTTGAAATGCAAATGGGCACACCAAATCATGAAAATGAGACAAATTTGTAGTCTTTGGCTGCACGCATACAACAGATGGGACTTGGGCCCTGAATTTTCCACAAGAGAGTGAACGGTAGAGGAACAAGAACCAAATACATGAAGTAGAACTATTGAGTAGAGATTATTCAAAGCATCGGAAGGGAAAGGAAGGGAAGGGAAGGGAGATAAAAGGAGAAAGGGAAGGGAAAGGAAAATGAGGGAAGGGAAGGAAAATGAGGGAAGGAAGGAAAATGAATGGGGGGAAGGGAAGGGAAGGGAGATAAAAGGAGAAAGGGAAGGGAAAGGAAAATGAGGGAAGGGAAGGAAAATGAGGGAAGGGAATGAAAGGAAAATGAATGGAGGGAAGGGAACGGAAGGAAGAGAAAAACATAGGAAGGAAATAGACAAAAAGGAAAAGAAAAAAAGAAAAGGGAAGGGAAATAGAAAAGGAAATTCTACATTTCACCACAGTTATTAAGGATTCTAGGGCACCTTTATTTCTCCTGTTTGACATTAATGCCAGTCCTCCAGGCAGCCAAGGGGTACTCCATCATGTTCCCTGGAATTCAACCCCCTACTAAGGGACTAAGTGCTGGTCTGAAGCTGCGCCCCTCCTCCCCAGTGCAGACGTTGTACCTGGCTCAAGCTAGCTACAAGGTGGATACAAGAATCCCAGGAGTTTGGGTCTCCCTGCTGGTGACCTGAGTTTCCAGGTGCTCCATCACTGGAGGTTTCCAAGAAGAGATTAGACAACCATTTGGCCAGGATGGTACAAGGACTCTTGCCCTGAGCAGGAGGGTTGGGCTAGAAGACCTCTACAATCCCTTCCAGCTCTAAAATTCTATCTTCTACAAGCTGGTTCTCTACTAACAATCGGGAACCCCACATCCAAATGCCATCCATTCAATAACCCCTTTGTAAAGACGCAATTCTTTCTGCAGAAATAGAGCCAAACGGGATGTGCAGATGGCACCATTCTGCGTATCCGTTGTTTGTGTGTGTTTTCAGTGTAATTATTCTTTTTTAAAAAAAGGCATTTGCTGGAAATAGGGGAAAAAACACACGGCAGTCCTGCTGCCTTGCCAACATACACACCGTTAGCACTGAATCACGCTCCAAACTTGTTTATTTATTTACATGAAGGACGTCATCAAGCTAGATCAGGGGTCTGCAACCTTAAACACTCAAGAGAGCCATTTCGACCCGTTTTCCATAGAAAAGAAAACACCGGAAGCCACAAAACCTGGCTGGGTGTGGCCAAATCAATGCCACTCCCACCCAATTACATGACACACACACACCCCGCCACGCCTACCCAGGTTTTGTGGCTCCTGGTGTTTTCTGTGGGAAATGGGACTCCCTCCCTCTCATTTCTGTTCTTGTGTGTTTTACCTTCTCAGGCCAGTCAGTGGTAGGATCACCCAACAGGGAGCCACACAGGGGTGGGATCCGACTGGTGAAACTACCGGTTCGGTGATTTTGATGTTTTGCTTGGCTTGGTGGGCGTGGCAGGGGAAGGATACTGCAAAATCCCCATTCCCTCCCCACCCCGCTAACCTGCTTTCCAGCTCCGTTCTCCTGTGCAGGCAACCAAAGGAGACCCAGCCGATCAGCTGGGACTCAATGGGAGGCAGAGAAGAGATGGGGTTAGTGGGGCCAGTCAGAGGTGGGATTGGCCGGTTCTCTGAACTAATCAAAATTTCCACTACCGGTTCTCTAGAACCAGTCAGAACGGCTGAATCCCACCTCTGTCGCACAGCCTCTGCAAATGACATAAGAACAGGCTTTGGAGAATTATTGTTCTTGGGTATTGGTGAGCACTGGCCTTTCATATTGTACATGAATGTCATAGATTCAGATTAACAGAGTTGGAAGGGACCTGGTAGGCCATCCAGTCCAACCCCCATCCAAAGCAAGAGACCCTACACCATTTCTGACAGATGTCAGTCCAGTCTCTTCTTGAAAGCCTCCAGTGATGAAGCTCCCACAACTTCTGAAGGCAACTTCTGTTCCATCGGTTGATTATTCTGTTAGAAAATGTCTTCTTAATAATTGTTAATACATGGCAGTTGCCAAGTGCCCGAATTTTGATTCTGCGATCATGGGGAGGTTGCAACAGTCCTTAAGGGCGAGAACCTGTTTTAAGTCTTATTTTTTTTCCCTAGTGTTGTGCGATTAACTTTGAACCCATCGCTAAATAAATGGCTTTCCAAGTTAAGAACTACCTGTAGTGTTAAGTTCGTGAAGCCCTGGATTCGTTTTATGACCAAAGCATTTATTTTGCGATGGCCATGTTTGCTTAACAACCCTACCCCATCCCCAAATTCACGATCGCAGCTGACAGGGAGTCGGAATGTGGCTCTCTTGGCTGTGGAGGAAACTGGGGAAGGGCAAAGTCCAGCTGGGTAGAGCAGGGGAGAGGTAGAGCAAGGGAGAGGGAATTCAGAGGAAGACCCAGGCCCACGCCCTCTTCATTCTAGGGCACACAGGGAGGAACGGAGAAGGGAGCAACATAGGTTGCATGGCTTATGGGGGAGGAAAGGGCCCTGATTCCCTTCATTAGCCACACCTGGGAAGGGAGTTTAAAAGAGATGCAAGCTGAGTGCTATGTCTGCTGGGAACAAACATGAGTTTATCTCGTGTGTACTTTGGTTATTTGTGTTCCTGGCATCTTCTCAACCATGT
>NW_020769377.1:758604-823296 GCF_900518735.1 Pseudonaja textilis
AATGTTTCGCTTCTCATCCAAGAAGCTTCTTTAGTTCGAAACATTTTCGAAGAAGAAAAACCAAGGAAGTCCAGTTGCCTTTTTGGAAAAAGCACCTTTGGGACAACCATGACCAGGATAAATAAGCAATAAATCACCTTAACTGGAACTCTGATGCGATCCCGATTCTTTGCGCCTGAATTAAGAAAAAGCAGGACGAAAGTCTCATAAATGAATACCAAGGACTCTTAATGATGGAAATTGAGGTTTCCGGGATGCAAAGGAAGCATTCTGCAAAATAGGATAATTTGTGCCTCAGATGAGAACTCTGGATTGATTTGTTTGACAATCCATTGATTTCTTTCCTTGGCTGTCTGTAGTATCCTCAGGGGTCTTCTCCAACACCAGAAATGTCCATACTCTTCTTCTCCTGATTGTTCAAAGTCCAACTTTCACTTCCGTAGAGTGCCCCAGGGAATAGCAACAGCACTCAGGCTTAGTATATACCTCTTCACGGTGCTTTTACAGCCCTCTCTAAGTGCTTTACAGAGTCAGCCTCTTGCCCCCAACAATCTGGGTCCTCATTTTACCCACCTCAGAAGGATGGAAGGCTGAGTCAACCTGGAGCCAGTCAGGATCAAACTGTTGGCAGTGGGCAGAGTCAGCCTGCAATGCTGGATGGATGGGTGGATGGATGGCCGATAGCAGAAGCACTTAAGACTTATATACCACTTCACAGTGCTTTACAACCTTCTCTCAGCGTTTTACCAAGTCAGCATATTGACCCCCAACAATCTGGCTCCTCATTTTACCCACCTCGGAAGGACAGAAAGCTCAGTCAACCTTGAGCCGGTCAGAATCGAACTGCTGGCAGTGGGAATGCAGAGTTTGCCTGCAATACTGCATTCTAACCACTGCAAACCATGGATAGATGAATGGAGGGAGGGAGGGAGGGAGGGAGGGAAGGCAGTAGCATTTAGACTTATATACCACTTCACAGTACTTTACAGCCCCCTGTAAGTAGTTTACAGAGTCAGCCTATTGCCCCCGTATTTTACCGGCCTCAGAAGGATAGAGGGATGAGTCAGAATCGAACTCCAGATTGTGGGCAAAGTCAACTTTCAATACTGCATTTTAACCACTGTGCCACCACGTTCTTAGTTGATTAGACCCGTGGCTTTTACGAATCCAAGAGAATTTTTTTTTTCACCCTAACACCACAGGTAGTCCTTGATTTATAACTTCGTTTAGTGACTGAAATTACAAAGGATTGAAGAAGTGACTTGTGACTGTTTTTTTACACTTACGACCATTGCATCATCATCATCATGGTCACAGGATCAAAATTCAAACGCTTGGCAATTGATTCCTATTTATATGACGGTTGCAGTGTCCCAGGGATGTGTGAACAGCTTTTACCATCTTCTGATAAGCAAAGTCAACGGAGAAATCAGTTTTACTTTACAACCGTGCTGCTAATTTAACAACTGCACTGATTCACTTAACAACTGTGGCAAGAAAGGTGATAAAATGGAGCAAGACTAACTTAACATCTGTCTCGCTTAGCAACAGAAATTATGGGCTTTAGTTTGGTCATAAGTTGAGGACTACCTGTATTGTGGACCCACAGTCAAAGCCTCAGAGACGCTAACCAATGCCTATGATAGGTCAAATCAAGACCTTGATTCGATTTGATGCCTGAAATCAGGACATCATCGGCGTCAGCGAAGGAATGCAGTTTCTTTCGTTTGGAAAGATTGCTATAAAAGCTTTTGCCCAACTGGAAAGAAAAAAAGGCAACTGAAGACGAAATAGCAAAAAAAAAATGTGGCCCCCGTTCCCAAAGATCAAAATCCACTAGGGGAGGTAATTGTGTTACTCTGTCTAATGGTAGGAGAGGCCTTGCACTATTGTACGATTTGTGTAAGTTTTCTGTTTCAAAATAATCAAAAAAAATCAAGAAATTCCAAAACAGAAATAGGGAAATCATAAAACATTGCCACCTAGTGGCCATTCCTGCAAGACGACTCGCCTCTCTCTAGGGATGTCCTGCGCATGAGTTCAGACGTGCTTAATTTGACACCAGGGTTAACAAAAACAAGAAAGCCTGCACTCGTTTAGCCTGCTCTGCTTCAGCAAAACGGCACGTTGGGGTGCCTTCCTGTGATGGTCTGGGGTTTTACACAACTGCGAAGACGGAGCTTCCCGGAACAGGGTTCTCTCTAACTCAGTTCTAGTTGAAAGTTAAACTTGGTTAAGAGAGATCCCTCAGATGAAATTAGCTATCCGCATGCAACTTACGCACTGAAACTGATAGCCGGAGGTTGAAGTGACTTATTTCCGAGACGGAGATAAGAGAAATGCTAAGAAAACGGAGCTGTTCCTGGAGAACCTGCACTTTGAGGAAGCAAGGATAGGAAATGGTTTTAAAAGTCTGATGCTGGAGAAGGCAGACCTGAGAACTGCACAAAGAGGAGAGAAAATAAACCAAGGATTCGTGGGGAAGGGCGGAGGAATCAAGCCAATGTTCTCACTCCAGACCCAAACGGTCAGGCTTAAATTTATTTTACGTTGCAGGCGTTCTGTGAAGATCTGGTCTCCTGCTTGAGGTGGGGGGGTGGACTAGAAGACCTCGAAGGGTCCCTTCCAGCTCTTATTCAGATGGATCGGTTGATCTGCCCCTTTGAGAGAAAAAAAACCTGTAATGCTACCCAAAGAGGAAGAGGATGAGGAGCAAGAAAATCAATGGATTCAGTTACAGCAGTGATGGGCTCATTGTTGGAAGACCGAGTTATGGACAGACTGTCATGGAGAATTGCAGAATAATGGAGCTGGAAGGGACCTTGGAGGTCTTCTAGTCCAACCCCTCCTGCTCAATGGGGAGACATTGAGCAGGTGGGGTTGGACTAGAAGACCTCCAAGGTCCCTTCCAGCTCCATTATTCTGTACAAGTGGCTGCCCGGTGTCTTTTTGAAAACCTTCCAGTGATGAAGCACCCACAACGTCTGAAGGCAAAGTTGTTCCACTGGTTAATTCTCCTCACTGTAAGAATATTTCTCCTTCATTCCAGGTTGCTTCTCTCCTTGGTTAGTTTCCATCCGTTGCTTCTTGTCCTGCCTTCTGGTGCTTTGGAGAATAGCTTGACACACACACACACACACACACCTCTTCTCAGTGACAGTCCTTCAAATATTGGAACACTGCTGTCGTGCAAATTCTTTCTACGTAGTTGCTAAGAGCTGATATTGAATTGAAAGCATGTAAACACTCTACCCGCCTATGAATGCAAGGCCCAGTATTGTAGAGATCCCTGTACCGCTGCGAAGGGTGGAAAGGAAAATAATGACCAGCAACAAGATGGATGGCCTCAATTACAGATTGCCCTTGACTTAGGAACACACATTGCAGAGCAAGGGGATTTGTTTAGTGAGTTGCATCCAATTTTAAAACCTTTTCCTCGGAGTTAAATGAATCTTTCTGTCCTTTAAGTGAATCAGGTGGTAGTTAGGCAGATCTGGCTTCCTCCATTGACAGTGCTTGTTGGAAACTGTCTTAAGAAGCAGAGGTGGTTATTCGGCAGGTTCCGACCAGTTCTGGAGAACCAGTAGTGGAAATTTTGAGTAGTTCGGAGAACCAGCAAATTCCACCTCTGACTGGAGATTTTGCAGTATTCTTCCCCTGCCATGCCCACCAAGCCACGCCCACAGAACCGGTAGTAAAAAAATTTGAATCCCCACCATTGGTAGGAAGGTCATAATTGACTTCAGGAGGAAGAGAGATGTACATTTACCATTGTACATAAATGGCGAGGAAGTGGAGAGGGTTCGTAGTTTTAAATTTCTGGGCACTTCTATCTTGGAAGACCTCTCATGGACTATGAATGCTAACATGCTTGTGAAGAAGGCACAGAGGAAGAGGCTGTACTTCCTGAGAATGCTCAGGAAGACAAATCTATCTCAGCATCTACTTCTCCCCTACTACCACTGCACCATTGAGTGTCCTGACATATGGCATCCTTGCATGGGATGGGAGCAGCTCTGGAGCAGACAAAAAAGCATTCAAACTGCCTAGAATATCATTGGTCTCCAGCTACCAGCCCTGGACGACATCTTCGCATCTCGCTGGAAGTCGCACAACATTCTCAGCGACTCTTCCCATCCTGCTCACAATCTTTGTGAACTGTTGCCTTCTGGCAGAAGATGCAGAACAATTAAAACTCAGACCACACGTTTCCTGAACAGTTTTTATCCCAGAGCTATAATTGCACTTAACAATGAACTTAAGGACCACTGCTGTTGGACAGTATTACTTGGTCTGTTGTGTGGATGCTTGTGTGTGTTTTAGGAGGCAGGGAATTTTGGTGGGTAGGGAGGTGTTTGGGGAATGTCATGTATGTGTGCATGTTTAGTCTGGTCTCTGGGTGTTGTGTGAATTTCGTTGTATGTGTATACTGTGTATATACACGTACAATGACAATAAAGAATTCAATTAAATTCAATAAATGGTGGATCACGTGATTTTGGGAGGCTGCAACCATTGTAAATACATGCTGCCTGCCAAGCACCCAAATTTTGATCATGTGACCATGGCGGATGCTGCAACTGTTGTAAGTGCAAGGACTGGCCATAAGTCACCTTTTTCAGTGCTCTTGTAACTTGGAACAGATGCTAAATGCATGGCTGTAATTGCAGGAGTATCTGTGTAGAGCAACAATCACTTCGCAAGTGAAATTCCTCTGGAGGGCACAATTTTTTCTGGAAAACTCTTCAGTCAACAGCTTGGTGATACACATCATTAATCAAACAATCTAGAAAGATCGTCTCTATCGCCTTTTTGAGTTTCTCACCTGCCCTAAAAACCAGAGCAGAAACAGGCGGGGATGGACGATTGTTGAAGTCGCCATCCTGAATATTTTGTTCTTTACTTTTTTACTCTAGCAACAACAAAGAAAACGGAAACAAGAGAGGAAGCAACAACTTCCTTTCTGCCAGCTCTACAAAGACTTGAGAAATGGCTAGTATGTACTCAATCTGGAACATTTGATATCAATGGGTAGACAGTAAAACATGATAAATATAAGTCAAAAGAGGAAATTAAATTGGCATATTGTTATATAGGTAGGACTAACGAGAAGCCGTTGAGATACTGCCAGAAAATGGAGATTTATATAAATATTAATATTTAATTTGTAATATTTATGTAGCTGTACTTATATTGCATTGTATGCTTAAAAATGTATAATTTATCTCCTCTTAAGGCTATTGATTATAGAGCACAGTACATAACTATAGTTATATAAATGTATTTCTAATCTTTTTTAGATATATATATGTGTACTTAATGTTAATATGTTTTTTCTTCTTGTTTGAACCATCAACCTATATATATGAATTGCTTTTTATTAATATTATCAAGGCACTGTAAATTAGTATTACTGATTTTATAAACAACTGTCAAGTATTAATTGTAGGTATTGTGTTTATTGTACTGTCAAGAAAATGATGTTGCAAAGGTATTGACACATCTTCTATTATTGAAATTTTTGTAAATGTTTTAATATTTTGAAGTTTTGTAAATTCTTTAATATTTTGAATTTCAATGAAGAATTTTTTAAAATTAAAAAAGAGAGAGAAATGGCTATTATAACGATGAAACCAGGGATGGTGGCTTGTAAGCTGCCAGCCTTCAGAGCTAAATGGTCAAAGAGAAGGGATTACCAGGTACGGAGTAGAAACATCTACTGTATCTTTTTGATACAGTCCTCAACTTCAAACTGTTCCAAGTTAGAACGGCACTGAAAAAAATGACTTATGATCTTTTCCCCCCACATTTAAGAGCGCCACAGCATCCTCATGGTCCTAATGATCGAAATTCAGACACAAGGCAACTCATATTTACGATGGGTGCAATGCGCAAGGGTCATGTGACCTCCTTTTGCAACCTTCTGACAAGCAAAGCTAATAGGGCAGCCGGGTTCACTTTAACTACCGTGTCCCTACCTTAATCACAACTGCAGTGGTTCACTTAAGAGCCACAGCAAGAAAAGTCTTAAAAGTGGGGGGACGGAAACTCACTTAACAAACAATTTTGGCTTCGATTGCGGTCGTAAGTCGAGAATCCACCTGTACTGGCATCAGACCCGATGGAGAAATGATGTTATGTTTAATAGATGCTGTAAACCGACTGGAATCACACAGGCTGATGAAGGATGATTGGCAATAAAGAACTTGGCTGCATTGCCAGGATGATGGATGACTTGGCAGCTCTCCGGTAAACGCTCTTTGCAGATCAAAGTTCAACGTGTCTGTATTCGTTGTTTAAAATAACCTAATTGCTCCCACTAAACGGGTCCAAATCTCGACTGTGGAGATGGAACTGGAGGCTGGAAAGAGAACTGCCAAATGGCCTCTGTGACTGTAAGGCAAGGAGCCCCTGATTGGAGACTCGAGACATTGCAGAAGGGGATTTACGCATGCCGGATAATGATGCAAGGAGCGTGGAAGGAGATATTCCCCCTGAGAACCAACAGGTGGAAGGAAGCACTCATATTTCTCCCACCTGGAGTTTCCTCCCCCCCCCCACCACCAAGTGTCTCCCAGACAGATGGAGACAGATCAATCAATCAATCAATCAGATTCCATTCCCCACCATCCAGTCAGAGCTGAAGAAGCTTCTTGGATAAGAAGCAAAATGTCTTCAAATAAAAACAACAAAGTCCAAAGTTGCTTCTTGAAAAAAAGCACCATATACACAATTCTTTCAACAGTTCCCAAAAGGCTTTGCGCTTATTTGTATCACTCTGGTGATCTTGAGGACACAGATAAACCTACAAGTGGCCTCAACGGCTCTCTAAAAGGATGCAAAGGACTGTAAGGACTATAAATCCTTCCGTTCCCCTCCATCCAGCTAGAGCTGAGGAAGCTTCTTGGGTGAGAAGCGAAACATCTTCAAAGAAAAAAACAAGAAAATCCATGAGCTGGACAACCATGAGCTGGAGGACTGGGGATCTCTACAAACTTTTAGCTATGCAATTTGGGATGAACACTCTTCGGATGGTGTGGGAGAACGAATGGATTTCCTGAAAAACTGCAAGCCACAAGAACCATTTGTGCTTCAGTCTGAGATGCAGACAACAGAGACTCATCCCGAACAGCCTCCGACTGACTTCAACAGAGAAGGGACACAGGGAAGAAATCATCCTGCAGCCAAGAAGGCTCCACAGCCATTTGCACTACTCAAGTGACAAAAATAAAACCTCCAAGTGGCCTCAATGACCCTCTAAAAGGATGCAAATGACCAGCTGTCTGCAAGGAGCATAAATCATTCCACTCCCCACCATCCAGTCAGAGCTGAAGAAGCTTCTTGGAAGAGAAGCGAAACGTCCTCCAAGAAAAAACCAGGAAGTCCAGGTGCCTCTTGGGACAACCACGACCTGGATGACTGAGAATCTCCATGGACGATCAGAATAGAGCTGGAAAGGACCTTGAGGAAAGCCAGCATGGCCTTTACCTTGTTTATCTCGGTTTGTTTTCCCTTCATCATGCCCGACAGCCTTGTTCATCTCTCCCATTTTATTTCAGCTTATTCAAAATCTTTACGGATGATAAGCAAAAGATAATGTTTTCCCTGGAGTTCAACCCAGGTCTGGGTGTTGTATTTTCTGGCAACATGGAAGCATTATACCAGAAAACCAGGGATAGGGTCACTTTTAAACTTCAAAAACATTTAGAGTTTTAATTTTTTAAACTTCAATTTAAAACATTTTAACTTTAAATTAAAAAAAAGCTTCAACTTTTTACCCTTTAAAAATCTTCACGGAAGCCATGTTTGATTTGCTTTGGAAAGTCTCTGACTTTCCACCCAAATCTGACTCTGAAGCCACTATTATAAATAGGAGTGCAAAAATTAAAAATAGTACAGAGGCAGAAGGTTTATCGGGCTGCGTAGCTGAATTATAAGAATACAGGAAATGGCTGCATTTTAGGCTATTTGTTCAACTACCAGCACTGTTAGAATAAGATCATCTTTCCTGCAAACGACTTTGGCGTGTATGCTTGTTAAATGAAAAATGTACACATTTTAATTAAAAAAAAAAATGAATTAGCCTTTGGTAGTGACTCTTTGGCAGAGGATCTTTCCCAATTGCTCCTACTGAATCTTTGAACTGGATATGCCGAAGGCTAGGGATGTGTGAGAATTTTATTGTTCGTTTTTCTACAAGAAAGTAATGTCACCTTACATAAAAGGGAGAGATGCGGAGATGGAAGAGGAAGGAGAAAGCAGGCCCAATTTATCTCTCCAGACAGAAGGGTTCATAAAACATTGGCTTCAAACCAATGTTGCCAGTTTTTTTCTTTTGACAAAATCTGGTTGTGTTTAGTATAGAATAACCTCCACTCAAACACATTCAGGAACGTTTACAATCGGAGCAGACAGTTAAAAAAAAAAGAGATGAATCAGAAAGCAGTGGGATACTAGCATTCTGAAGTCAAAATGCATTAGATCTCCATTTCAAATTTAATTCCAAAAAACAGACCTGATTTTTCCTGACAGACAGGGTAGAAATATATTATTTCTTCCCCGCACGCTCCCAAAGAAAGAGCTAAGAATACAGGATTTGTCCGTAGCAAGGATGGTTGGAGTTCAACCTCTCCTGATCTTTTTGCACTCAATTGGGTGGAATTTATATGTCTAAACTGCAATTTTTTCTTCTTCCCCAGAAAAATAGTCCAGTTGCCTTTTTTTCAAAAATAAAAACCATTTTTGATACAACTGGATGACTGAGAATCTTCATAGATACTAAAGCTGCAGTCTTCAAATGCACATCCCTCCCTAATTGTTGCAACTCTTTTCAGATTCGTCTTTAGCATACTTAATTATCCTAATTAGATTTTCTATTATATTTTCAATTTTCTTCCGGGCCAGTTAAAATCAGCTTAGTCAACTAAGCAAATGAGTTTGAACAGTAATTATTGAGATTTTGTGAGGCTGCAATTGAACCTTTTCTCACTTCCCGCAAAGCCTTCAGAACTTCTGAAAATAAAGAGTAAAATACCAATAATATTCTCCTAATTATCCATCATTTCTCTGATCTTTTCAATTAAGCAAGCAGATTCTTGCCTAGGAAATCTCATGCCAGCATTCCCAAATGCATTTTTTTTTCCTAGATGCGATTTCACAAGACACAAGAGCAACTGAGCTGTGGTGACGCTCAAGTCAGGATATTACATTCATGTTCAGGATAGCCATGGCCAAGCTAGGAAAAAGTGGGGCTTCTTTGTTTAGAAGCAGGCTATCCCTTCATCCATTCCTGAGAACCAAGAAGTTTTTAAGATTTATTTACGTACGGTTTAATACTTTCTCACTTCCCGCAAAGCGTTCAGAACTTTTAAAAATGAAGGGTCAATGCCCATATTCTCCCGAGAGCCCATCTGGGTTGGTAAAAAGTGAAATCACGAATTGAACTCTCTTTTTATCTGTAAAATTTAGAATCCCTGCCTTCCTCAAAGGGGTCAACCAGGTCTCTTAAAAACCCAGTAGCATCTGCACATTAACCTGAGTTAGTTTAACCAGTGAACTCCAGGCATTTAGTTGGCTTAGGCTACAGTGGCTTGTACGTAGCCAGACAATGGGCTAATTCAGCAATCAAGCATGTTGTAGGAACACATCCACGGCTGCCAATTTCCAGAGGGATAACTGTGGTCTGTTGAGGCAAACACAATAGACAGTGGAGGCTTTGTTCACACAAGATAATTATTGAGGGGAGAGCCAAACTGCGGTTTGATCAAATCGGCCAACTTGGGGGGGGGGGGGGATATTGAATGACACTCAAGTAAATGTTCAGAGCTTGGGTTCGCACAACTCACGAGGCTGCAGGGCAGGTTGTTCGCTTTGCAGGACCCAGCTTGCAACATCTGGACAAGCCTAACCTTGGTTTTCTGCAAATACGGGTACTCGGCAGCTTATAACCGTTGGTTTGCTTAGCAACCAAAGTTACAATGGCATTAAAAAAATAAAAAAGAAGGACTCACAGCAGGACTCCTCACACTATAGAGCCGTGATGGCGAACCTATGGCACGCATGCTAGAAGTGGAACACAGAGCCATTTCTGCCGACAATGCGAGAGGTCGCCCGGAAGAGCCCCACTGACCATGCACACACACACACACACACACACACGCCAGCCAGCTGATTGTTGGGGATCTGCCACGCATGCGCGATGGGAGACGCGTTTGTGGGCGACGTGTGTGTATGCGCAGAGGCATGCGGCTGCGGGGAGTTGTGTGCACATGTGCACAGCAGTGCAATGTGGGGGGTTCACATGTGCGGGAGGGCGGGGGAGTTGCGCATGCATTGCATCATGGGTGCAGGCACATGAGCGCACTTTGGGCACGCAATGTGGAAAAGGTTAGCCATCACTGCTATAGGGCATTGCACACCAGAGAAACCATACACAAGGATAGTTTTTTCCCAAGCGCCACCACTCTGCTAAACAAATAATTCCCTCAAAACTGTCAAACTATTTACTAAGTCTGCACTACTATCACTATTACTCCTTCTGTCCTTCCTTTCATCGATCTCCACCCACTGGTGACTGCATGAATGTAACTTTGTTGCTTGTATCCTTATGATTTTTTAAATTGACTGTTTACTAGTATTAATTTGATTTGATTCGATCACTTATTGTTTCCTAGTATGATTTGATTATGTGTACTCTTTGACTACTATTAATATATCTATGATTCTTGACAAAGGTATTTTTTTTCTTTTTATGTACACTGAGAGCATTTGCACCAAAACAAATTCCTTGTGTGTCTGTTCTATTCTATTCTACTCTATTCTATTCTTTCCTATTTTATTCTATTCTATTCTTTTTTCTATTCTATTCTTTCCTATTTTATTCTATTCTTTTCTATTTTATTCTATTCTGTTCTATTCTATTCTTATCCTTCATCCCACCTATTCTATTCTACGTTATTCTATTCTTTCCTATTTTATTCGATTCGATTCTTCTAATTCCCTTTGCTGCGTGGCGCGTAGGATCGGGCTGTTCGGCGTCGATCCCCTCGTTCGGGTCGGTGGGGCTGGCTTGCGTGGGGGAAATCCACGCTGGGGCGGGTCGGTACTCGCGACGAAAGAAGCTAACTCCACCGGGGGAGGAGACGGGGGAGGACCGAGTTTGCAGAGGGCGAGGAGAATAGGTCGGGGGTCCCAGGCTGCTGCCCGTTGCAAAACCGGGAAAAGCCAGGCGAAAAGCGGGATCTTAGCAGCCGCTCTTGCGCCCTATCCCGCGCGCAACCCTGCACGTCCTGCTTTTCGGTATGAGTTGGCACCCTTTCTGCCTCTTGCGCGCGCGCGCGCGCGCACACACACACAAACACACACACACACACTCGCCTTGTCTGCTGGATTTCCTGTTTCCTGCTTTGCAGCGACTCACGTCCTGCTTCTGCTGGTTGCTAAGGCCGGGCTTTGCGTGGGGTTGCCTGGTCGTGAGAGAAGAGCAGCGTGCAAAGGCGGGCAGGAGTAGAGGCAGCGAGAGAGGCACCTGGGATTCTCACCTGGGTGGAAATGCTGCGCAGGGTCAGGCCGAAGGGGCTTTTAGGGAGTGTTCAGCATGGCCTGTGGCTTAAGCCCCAAGATTTGGGGGGAGGGGGAGGGGGTATCGTTGAAATGCAGAGGGTTCAGGGAGTCCTCGACTTACGGGCACAACAGGATCAGAATTTCTGTTGCTAAGCAAGGAAGTTGCTAAATGAGTTGCACCTGATTTTAGAACCTTTTTTTTTTTTTTTTGCCACCGTTGCTAAGTTAATCACCTGGTCATTAAACCAAGCCCAGCCCTCCATTGACTTCACATGTTGGAAGCCCAGTTGGGAAAGTCCCAAATGCCGACCATGTGACCACCACCCCAGGATGTTGCAACTGTCATAAATACACACTGGTTGCCAAGTGCCAGAATCTGGGGCAAAGGTGGCATTCTTCAGGTTCTGACCAGGTCTGGAGAACCGGTAGCGGAAACTTTGAGTAGTTCGGAGAACCAGCAAATCCCAACTCTGACTGGCCCCGCCCCCATCTCGGCCCCCATCTCTTCTCTGCCTCCCATTGAGTCCCAGCTGATCGGCTGGGTCTTCTTTGGTTGCCCTGCACAGGAGAACGGAGCTGGAAAGCAGGCTAGTGGGATGGGGAGAGAATAGGGATTTTGCAGTAACCTTCCCCTGCCACGCCCACCAAGCCATGCCCACTAAGCCACGCCCACAGAACCAGTAGTAAAAAAATTGAATCCCATCACTGGGCTGGAGATACTTTGAGGTTCATTAGGATAGGATAGGATAGGATAGGATAGGATAGGATAGGATAGGACAGAACAGAATGCCGAATAGGGATGGGATGGGAAGGGATAAGGGATAGGAGATAGGATAGGATAGGATTAGAATAGAATAGAATAGAATAGAATAGAATAGAATAGAATAGAATAGAATAGAACATAATAGGAAAGAACAGAATAGAACAGAATAGAACAGAGTTAGAAGGGACCTTAGAGGTCTTCTAGTCCAACCCCCTGCTTAGGCAGGACACCCTACACCACTTCAGACAAGTGGCTATCCAATCTCTTCTTAAAAGCTTCCAGTGTTCCAAGTTACGGCGGCTGTCTCGCTTTTTCAACGGCGAGGAAAAGGGCCCGGTGGAAGTTTTGGAGATGGTGCTTCCTCACGAGTGAGGAGTCCCAACTGGAGTTGGGACTCGCAATAGCAACCATCCACTTCCCACTTCCTCCCCCCCAAAAGTACAGGTAGTCCTTGACTTATGGCAGTTTGCTTAGTGACCGTTCAGTTACAACCGGATTGAAAGTGACTTGACCGTTTTTTCCGACTTATGACTGTTGCAGTGATTAAAACTCAGTCCCTGGGCAACTGACTCGTACTTACGATGGTGGCTGTGATCCCCCTTTTGCGACCTTCTGGCAGCCAGATTCACTTAACAGACATGTTACTAACTTCACAATTGCAGTGATTCACTTAACAACCGAGGCCAGGAAAGTGGTAAAACAGGAGTGAAACTCAACTTGTAACCCAGGCATCACTTTTAACAACAGAAATGTTGAGAGCTCAGCTGGGGTCGTAAGTCAAGGTTACAGGTTGGGGGGGGGGAACCTACCCGTGCAGGAGTTGTGCAGTGGCCAGAGCCGGGGTAGGAAAAGAGTTACTTTCACACGCACACCCCCAATAGTGTGATGCTGGTGCCGAGCTGCGGGCGATGGGAATTGGAGTCCAAAACACGGGAAGGGGTTTGTGCTGACGTGGGGCAACTCGTGGAACTGGGGGGCGGGGGATCGGGACAAGCGTGGGAATAATCGTCCAGTTTTGCATTGGGGAAGAAAAAGTTAAGTTTGAGTCGGGAGTCTGTGCCAAGCACGTGCGCAACACAACACAAAGCGAGTTTGCAAAGAAGCGGCCCCATTTCTCCAGTGGCCGCCCCTCCCCCCATCTCTGCGTCCCCATCCTCCGCAGCCAGGCTCCTTTTTCTAGACCAACGCAATTACAAGTTGCACTCGAAAAAGCGAGGTGAACGCGAGTCAAGCGCAGCACGTGTGAATCCCAAAGTTGCCTCTTTTTTTTTTTTCCAAGAGACAACTGGACTTTCTGGTTTTTTTTTTCTTTGAAGACGTCTCGCTTCTCATCCAAGAAGCTTCTTCAGCTCGGAGCTGAAAGTCCAGTTGCCTCTTGGAGGTGGGGGTCGGAAGCACTTTTGGGATAACCATGACCTGGAGATAACAGAGACTCTCCACAAACACGTGTGAATGTATCCAACCTCCGGGCAGCTTTCGCTGACCCGCTGAAAAGCCGCGTGTAGCTCTTCGGAAGTCCAGTCCGGCCGATGACGCTGCTACGGTTTCGCCCAACACGCGTAACCTCCAAAACAACCCCTTGTTCTCGATTCCCACCACGCCACCTCGAACGAACCAACCCCCCCAAATAACTTTTTACCACGTTGCACAACTTTCACACGAGGCTACCTCTCCTCCGATCCGGTTGACTCGGCCGGTGACGAACACAGCGAAAACGGTGGGAACTCCATAATAATAATAATAATAATAATAATAATAAAAGTGGGCTTCCCACTCCCCTGGCTTGGAAAGTCACCCACTCCACTCTCTCAAACTACGGGACCCCGAAAAAAAAAGAAAAGAAAAGAAAAAAAAAAAGATAGGGATTGAGAAAGGAGACCACGCTGAGATGCTCTCGGAACACACACGCGCGCTCGCGCGCCTCTCCTCCACCGCCGCGCATGCGCGCTCCCCGGCCATTTTCCCCCCCTCCGTCCTCCCTCGGGCAGCCCTTCGGCGCGGCTCTCCCTGTCCTATACCTTTTTTTTTTTTTTCCTCCCCCTCCCTTGAATGGGCGGCCGGAGGAGGAGGAGGAGGAGGGAGGGAGAAAGAGAGAGGGAGTGGGCGGGGCCGCGCACGCGCAGCGGGGAGCGCTGGCGGGTTTTCTCGCTCCTCTGGCGTGCGGCGCCTCCGCCCCCCTCGGATCTCCTCAGAGGCTCCGAGACGCCTCAGAGGCGGCGGCGGCGGCGGCGGCGGCGGCGGCGGCGACCGTTGGCCGAGCAGGCAAGCGGGAGGGTTCCTCCTTCTCCCGCGCTTTCCGGCTCCTTGTCTCGCCGCCAGCCGGCTTTTTCCCGGGCGCTCAGGGGAGGAGGAGGAAGAGAAGGAAGAAGAGGCGGCGGCGGGACGCCTTTGCTGCTCCGCCGGCCGGCCGGCTGGCTGGCCGCGGTTCCTCCCGCGCACCATGCCGCGCGTCGTCCCGGACCAGCGGAGCAAGTTCGAGAACGAGGAGTTCTTCAGGAAGCTGAGTCGGGAGTGCGAGGTGAGGCGGCGGGGCGGAAGTCGGGCGGCGGCGGCGGCGGCGGCTGTCCCGCTCCCATCATCCCCAGCCGGATCCCCGCTCGGTTGGTGGGTTCGGGATTCCCATCCTCCCCAGCCAAGCTTTCCTTTCCGTGGCCCTTGTTTCTAGCCGTGGAATTGCCGTCATCCCCAGCCAGGCTACCCTCCAGTTTTGGGGGTTTGGGAGTCCCATCATCCCCAGCCTGGTCCGCGGGACTCCCGCTCGGTTGGTGGGTTCGGGATTCCCATCCTCCCCAGCCAAGCTTTCCTTCTGTGGCCCTTGTTTCTAGCTCTCTGCCTGGAATTGCCGTCATCCCCAGGTGGCCGGATCCCACTTCCCCATCATCCCCAGCCAGCCTCCTGTGGTCCTTCCTTCCACCTCTCCCCACCCCAGTCGTTGGGTTTCTGTTCCCATCATCCCTGGCCAGCTTTCTCTCTCTAGCCCCACTTCTCCCAGTTTCCGGGTTTGGTATCCCATCATCCCCAACTAACCTTCCCCGTGGCCATTCATTTCCACCCACCTCCACTTCAGTCGCTGGTTTGGAATCCCATCATCCCCAGCCAACCTTCCTTCTTTCCCCCCCCCCCCCCCAATCCCTGCTTGGCTTTTCACTTCTCTCGCCAGTTTTTCCTTTGACACAGCGACTGCAAGTAGTCCTCGATTTGTGACGACAATTGAGACCAAACTTTCTGTTTAAGGCGGGTTTTGCGCCGTTTTACGACCTTTCTTGCCATGCATGTTAAGTTCAATCACTGCTGTTGGTAACCCGGTCGTTAAGTGAATCGGTGGTTTCCCCCATGGACTTGGCTTATCGAAAGGACGCAAGAGGGGGACACAGGACCTTGGGACACAGCAACGGTCACAAATATGAACTGGCTGGCCAAGCATCCGAATCTTGATCGGGTGGCCGTGGGGATGCTGCAGCCGCTGTAAAATGTGGGAAACTGTGTTAAGCCACTTTTTTTCAGTGAACGGTCACTAAATGAATTGTTGTAAGTCGAGGACTACCTGTACCCCCTTCCCGGCAGGTTTTTGGTGTTTCATACTCTCATCGTGTCCAGCCAGGTTTCTGGCCCTATTCCTGGCCACCAACTTCTCCTTTCTCCCCCCCCCCCCCCAAAAAAACTGGTAGACTTCCATTATCCAATTATTTTTTTTGCAGCCACCTCATCTTCCCCCACTTGACGATTTGCAGACAAGTTGATCCTCATCATCCCCAGCCAGTCTTCCTCTTGTCTTCTCCCTCCTCCAGACATGTTGGGCTTCGGCTCCCATCGTTCCCAGCCCAGCCTTCATTTTGTGATCCTAATGAGTCCTCCTCCCATCCTCCCCTTTCATCCCAAACCTGCCTTAACGTTTAGCCCTGTAACCCAGCCAGCCTTAAGCTGTTGGGCTGTTGGGACTGAACTCCCATCATCCACAAGTGGCCAACAAGCTCTGCTCCCGGACACCTGCCTTGCCTTAGTATTTCCCTAAACTGGCGCCTTCCTGATTTGCAGAGCTGCATGAGCCATGTGCAGGGAATGGCAGGGCAATGTCGTGCCTTTGGAGGCGCCCACCTCTGACTGCATCAGTTCCAGAGACTGGGAAGCCCCCTCTCTTCCCCCAAGCCTGGCTCCCCAGGCAGGCTGCTGTGCAACCGAAGTTGTGTTCTCGCCTGCAATGGAAAGCTGGAACTGAGTGTCAGACCCCCGTCCTGACATGGTCATCAGTTTCGGTTCCTTGTGGATCGCCGTCCGCTCCGTCAGATAATAAAAGAGTTGGTCGGTGAAGTGTACCAGCATGCTTTTTTTCTGTTGCTGGAAAAGAGCTAATAATGGCTACCCTGCTGGAAATGAACTAAAGAAAGGAAGCATTTGGTCTTCCTTTGTACGGGTAAAAGCTGTGTGCAGGTATCTACCTATCTTCATTTCTTAAAAAAGTATTTTTATCCAACTTTTCTTCGGCTGGGAAAGCTTGGGGTGCTTTTGAATTAACAGGTTGCCATCCTGTGTCTGTGCAGGGGGAAAAAAAACCTTTTAAAAGTTACAGCCTGTCTCAGTCATTATAGCCTGTCTCAGTCATTTGTACTCCAGGGAATTGATGCCCTCCAGATGTTGTACTGCTTAAATTCCCATCATCCCCAACCTGTGTAGTCAATCCTGTGCAGCCTGCAGATAGATGGTATTTGGTGCCCTCTGGAAGGTTCTGAAGTTGGGGAAGGTTTAAATTATAAACTGAAATAAAACCCATCATGTATAAGATTTCAGCCCCATTTCCAAGTATTTTTACTTGGAAGTAACCCCACTCACCTCCCTGCCCCCATGCAGGAAAATTCTTAAAGTTACAGTTACATGATAGCATGAGCCTCAAGGGTAAAAAAATTAAAGGGGATCCTTACTGAATTTAGGGATGTGAAGCTTCTTCCTGTTTTGTACACACAACTGATCAGCAGGCCTCTGTTCAGAAAGAAAATATTACTTCTCCCCCCCCCCCATTCCATTAAAAAAATCTGCATCGCTGTTGATTAGTTGGAAAGTTGAGGAATGGCTACCTTCGTCTTTTGTACTGATTACTTTTTACGGGTAATGATGTTGAAAAGAAGATGATCTGCTTTACAATCAGCTTAGTTATGACTCCGAGTATAATTGATGAGACTATTTTATAAGATGGTAACAGTACACCTCTACAAATGTTAATTCGAAAGCAAGCTCTGCTGTTTTCATTGAATTTTATTCTATTCTAAGTGGAATTTAAATGAATATGATTGTAACAACGCACAATGGAAGAGTGGCGCAAAATCAGCCTTGATATTATGTATTAGAGCTATGGTTAAATGAAGGATTAAGAGTGAAGTGCCCATGTTTTTGATTGCATTTCTGATATTAGCACAGCAAATTGTGCTTTTGCCATCCTTTTGTTTCATTCAAGGGGTGGATAATGATTCCTGGAGAAAGATAAAAAGGGATCCACTGGTTATGTCCTGGTATACATCTAACCACTTTTTTTTTTTTACTTTAGTGTTTATTGATATTAAGACAAAACTCTGTAGTGTTGGTACATATCATCCAAACAACTAATATTTATTAAACTCAGTTGAAGATGATCCTATATATAATGGGGGTAATTTTTTATTTCTATACCTTAAATATGCAACGTGACAGTAAAATATCAAATGCTGAAGTTGTCAAATTTAAATTATCTAGAATTAGTAAAAAAAAATCACTTTCTAGCACAAGAGAGCTGGATGCTATTTTAACATTTATAACAACAAATTATAGTGGGAACTTTCCTACAGTATTTCTTAAGGTGCCATGTTGTGAATATACCCCAACTTCCATATGGACACATTTTTCTCTAGCATATTCCTTATTTTATGCACCCATACAGCCCCTGTTTCCTTTTTTCATTTTCTATTCTTAGCATCCCACTCATCTCTGGCGTTTATTGCCTCACATCCTACCAACACAATTAAAACAGAAGTTCAGTTTCCTTTATGCTCTTCACTTCTACTACTGGAGATGAGGGCCCTTCTCACTTTCTTCCTTGCTGTTCCCCAGTTGAATGGGAGACACATGGAATGTTCCCTTTGCCTTAGACACCCACGTGCAGTTCAAGTCACAGATTATTATTGCAATAAAACCTTTATGTGGATGTGCATCTGCACTAACGTTATATATAAAATATGAAATCAGTAATCGATCATCTCTTAGGTTACTGCAAAGGATATTTATTTTAAATAGACGGATTAACTGGAAAAAAAAGTTCTTCATGTTCTGCTGCCCATTGTGTTTATGCCTCATGATTTTCCTACGAAGATGGCTGGAATTTTGTTTTTTATGGCCATAATCCCATCCTGAAAAATTCTGTAATTTTAGAAGGACAGGCCTCTCTTCATGTATTTCTTTGCTTCTTGGGCAACCGTGTTCTTTTTTTTTCCTCCCGACTCCAATAATTTTTCTTTGCCTTTTATAGTTTGCTGCAGCACCTGAATACAAAAGTGGTAAAGTAAAAAATAGGGAATTCTGTTAAAAAAAATTGTGTTAATTTAAACTTGGGAATGGGTAGTGGCATACCCATATTTCGGAGTATTGTCCTTACTTGGCTTCCACAAAAGTAATATTCACATTCTAATCATCATCTCTGCCGGCTTGCCCTTATCTCTTTGTTGGTACTGTAAAACAGGCATGATTCAGTTTTTGATTTAGCTCCTGCTCTTTGCAGATTAAATATACTGGCTTCAGGGACAGACCACATGAAGAAAGACAGGCCAGGTTTCAGAATGCATGCCGGGATGGACGATCTGAGATAGTAAGTTTATGTATTTATATTTTTATTTAAGGTACTTGTGTCTTCAATTTGAACTGCTTGGTGACTGAGAACAAACTGCCCAAATTTTAGGAATCTAGCCCATTTCTTATGCTAGTTCTGAGCTGTTAGCATTGTTCTTTCTCTCTCCCTACACCTTTCCTTACCTGCTTGCTGCACAATATGAGGGAATTAAGATACAGATTAGATAAATAAATGTTATTTGAAATAATATAGAATGCAAACTAATTAAATCCAAATTTATAATTTAAATTTACAATCCATACTATATAGTACCAAGTTAATCAACATGTTACTTCTTAGAGCTTTTTTGTAACAGTTGTTACATATAAAACAGCTAGAAAAATACCCTTCAATTTTCCTTCCAATTCATATAAACTAGGGAAAAAAATGGCTATTTGCATTTTTTCCTTTCTGTGTCATTCATTTATTTAAGCAAGGCATGGTGTTACTGTTTATCTGTTTATTCATACTTTAAATGGCCTAACTCTAGGCATTTGAGGTGGTTTTAAAAAGCATATGCTTAATTGGCACTTTTTAACAATTAAAAAAACTTGAATCTCCATCTAGATTCAATTACAATAGAGTAAAAATTGTAGAAGAAGTCTAAACTAAGTAAAAGTTCATATGCTATCAAAAAGACTGATAACTTTCTAGGAGGAAAAACCCTCATCACTAACTATCGCTAGGCAGGAAGAACTGAAAAGGGGCTTTCACAGAGATAAATCCAAATCTATCTTTATTTACATTAACAAAATATGTAGCTAAATGTGGGTGAGAACAGAATGCTACCATAGCTTCTGTACCTGGGGTGTGTGTGTGTGTGTGTGTACGGTTTTTTTTTAGTTTAGAATACTTCAAAGAGCTTGGTTTCAGAAAAGGAGATTTCTCAAGGCTAAAGACTATTGGATGCTAAAAAGTGCATTATTCAGCCATGTAATTGGACATAATGTTAATTGTTTGAAAGGACTGCGTGGAATGCGTTGCTTGATTTTAGTTTCTGCTTCTTAATTGTGATCTATTAATATAGTAACATGATGTGTAATATTTAGTTACATGGATTTTTTTATCCATTGTGATCTTCAGGTGTACTTTTAAAACAGCAAAAAGGATAATCGTATATTTTATGTTGAAGGCTGACATAGATACTTGTAAGTGAAACTCTTGAACATCCTGACAGCATATACCCTATGGAAGTTTTTATCTTTCATGAGAGTCATAATTAAACTAACTTTTGCTGAAATGTTATTCAGTAAGTAGCATGGGACTTGTTCAGTTTAACAGTATTTTCCCATTATAGTTTGGCCTCTTCATAAGGTCTGTCTTATATACAATAAGGTTATCTTCTGCAGATCATGGATTTACCTGCTCTGTACAGTAATAGTTGTCCTGAATGAATTAGTTGCATGCTGTCTACACTTTATTTATTACAATAAAGCATGGCATATTATGACAGAGCCTAATGTTTATACACTAAACTCTCACAATTATCAAGATCCAAGCTTAAAGAAGTGCTGTGTTTTTTTATTAACTCATCCTGTTTCATCAGAACCTGACAAACTGTAGTTAATCTAATTGTAGTTTAGATTTTGAATACAGATAAAAACTATTACTGTTAAAACATGGTTATGATTATGTTAAAGCAAACAATATACCTAGAATTTGATGAGAGTGTAAAAATTAGTCCAATTCTATCAGAATAAAATTTGTTTAATTGCACACATTGTATCATATGAAGTACCTAAGAACACTATCCATTGTCAGGGAAGTTTTATGATACACTGTTTGAATTCTTTTAATTGAACTGTGTTTGAATGCAAGTAATTTTTCAAACTTTATTAGCACAAAAAGACAAGTTCCCAACAGTTACTTTATTTTGTTTGTTACTAATAGAAAGGACTGATTTTTTCCTGTGAAAATGCTATCTTTCCCACCAACCACACACTCGAATTTTAAGCCTCTTAGTTGTTACAGAGTTCTAAGACAACAGCTGTTTTGATAAGATAATCTGGAAGAATGCCATCCGGCTGAATGGTTGTTGAATATTTCAATTTATTTTATGGACAAATCTCAAGACCACATGTGGTTACTTATATTTATTTAGCAGCTCATTCATGTGTTTTTAATGCAAAATTGGTAATAAAGATAGTTTGTTTATTGTAAACCTTGGGTCTAAAAAATTAACATCAACGAATCCTCTGACAACCTTTGTAAGTTGTAAGAAAGTAACTTGGGAGTCTCACTTCGCAACTGTAATGCAGACAAACTTGAATGTATTATTTCTGAGGCATTATTTCACTCGTGCCCTTCCTCCATTTTTAACAGAGATCATAAGAGATTCATCTTTATTCCACATGTCTTACAAACGTAGTTTTCTGAACACAGTGTGATTCTGTAATCTGTATTTTGATTCTGTCACTATGCACCTATAACAAAAGGATGTGGTATAAATTCAGCCCTAAGTAGGAAGTTCCAGTTCCAGGAAAAAAGAAAAAAAAAAAGAATTTCCCATTTCAGGCTTTATCACCTAAACCTTGAGGCTTGTACTGTCTGTGATCCTTTTTCTTATCATCCACTGAAAACCTTCGTGTACCATATTACATAGTGCCAAAAGTTCAGGCTTGGAACTTTAAACTAGCTTTGGACATTATCACTTAATTACCATACAATTTAAAGCATAGAAGAATTACGTGTAATTTATGAGCTCTAAGGAATACATTATATACTCTGCAGGCTCTGGTTTTTTGTTTTTTGTTTTTTTGGCAATACCTGGATCCCCTGACATTTCCTGCTGTAATTTGGCAAGAGATGTATGAAAATTGGAATGTATTCCCTAAAATAGAGTTACCAACTTTTTTAAAAGTCCCTTGCAAAACTTTCCACATTCATGAAAACGTCTATTACATTTCATTTCATTTCATTTCATTCACTGTTTCTTTGTCCTAAATCTCCATAAGTTTTCCCAGCCCGTTAACTTGTAGCTCCTGGCCATCAAAGTGCTGCCTTTTCCTAAAGCATCCATTTCTATAGTCTTCTGAGCATAAACATATTTCTGTAGTGTTTGGCTTAACTATATTCAGCTATTTTCTTTTGCTGCAGTTAACACAAACTGGATTATTTCTGATTCTTTTCACCCTTGCTCCCACATTTCCAGAAATTAAAAAATGAAAAATATAATTCAGATTGGAAACAAATCTTTTTTAAAAAAAAAAATGCAGAGGGGAGGAGATCAGACTTAATGGTAAATTTAAATGATGTAAAGTTCTCTCTAGCTATCTGTTTTTTGCACGTGCAATAAATATTCTGTATATTTTGAAAAAAAAATATGAATGGGATTTCTAATTTTCTTCTCATCCCATCTGTGATATTAATACCTAAAGAACCCCTTAAGGAAGTATTGAATCTCAAGGGAGGCTACTGATTTATTTCTTGGAATCATATTGATTTAAGATAGATACACAGCCACCCGACTTTGCTGTTAGAAGAATTATTCTGGCAAATGGTTTGCTCACTTACAAAGTCTGTTTTATTCTCAAGTTGATTCCTTAAAGCACCACTATCTGCATTTTGAGACTATTTGTGTTTGCTTGGTTTCCTCTGGCATATAGTTTGCTTTGATCCTGGCTTTCAGTTTTTGAAGAAACACATACAGCTGTATTTACATATATACAAATTACTGACTTCGATTGAAAGGGGTTAATTAATATTTCTGGCAGCATATTTGGAACCAATGTTTTAATGAAAATGTTACTTTCAATATCTGCGTTCATTTTCCTTCCTGCTGTTGGAGTTCCTCTAGTCAGCTTGTGCAATATGCATCAGTCTTGTGTTCCTCTATTTGTGTGAGTGATGGAAAGAATTTGAAATTGACAGAGGTTTCAGTAAAAAAATGCTCAACCTTCTGCTTGCTGTTCTGTACCAGCTCCCCACAAGATTCAGAGTAGTAAAGCAGACTGAAAGTGCTTTTTTATAAACTTACCAAGAGCAGGAGAACATTTGAGTGCTAAAAAGTCATGCAGGAGTTTCAGACAGTACTTTGAATTTTAACGTCTCCAAGAACAGTTTATAATGAAAGTATTGATTCCCTATAAGTATCCAGCAATCTATAGCAAATATTGTCAAAATGAAATCAGATGTTTGTAACTTTGTACTTAAGAAAAATGATGAGTGCATGTTTTGGACTTTCAAGTATTCTCTATGCAGTTCAGCTTTAAAACATAAACTGATGTAAAAATAAATGAGTGCTTGCATAATTTATGTAATGTCTTGCTCCCTGATCCTGTTTGTATTGATTTTTCTAAAAGGCTTTTGTGGCCACAGGAACCAATCTGTCTCTCCAGTTTTTTCCGGCCAGCTGGCAGGGGGAGCAGCGGCAAACACCAACCCGAGAATACGTTGACTTTGAAAGAGAAGGAGGCAAGGTAAGGACAAAAGGGGTAGATGGCAGCCCTCTAGGCCTGTCTTCCAGAGGTTTTAAAACCCCAAAACTTTAAAGCATTATGTGGAATGTATGTGCTATGTCTTACACATATCCATGTTTATGGAGACTGGTTGTCTGAAACTGCTGTTTCTCAGCAAATTGTCCGTGCTATCTACAAAATGTTCTGAAGCCCCACATTAACAGTTCTGTAGATGAATTTGTATCTGTTTATAAAGAATATTTTTTTTCTGCTTGTCAGGAGCGTGTTATCTCCAGTGGCCTTTAGATAGGTATATTCATTATCGGACCTTGTTTAAAATCCGTATACACAATATTATCCTTAAGAACTACAATGGTTTCCTCTATAACTCTGGGTAATACTCCTTTTGCTGAAGAGTGAAATATACATAGCATGCAAAGATTTTGGTTGGATGTCAACAAATAGCAATGGTATGTGTTAGGGTATTTCTGACAGCATTCAGAACGGTCAGATTTCAATTCAGCATTCAAAAGATTTCAGTTGATAGTCAGCTTAACACATGGCAACTCATCTCAACAGACATAGGAAAATCTTGTAGAAAAGAGTACATATTGGAAAACACAAATAATGATATTAGTTTTTCTTTCAAAAGACATCACTGAAAATAATCCCGCCCTGAATTTGAAAATATATGTGTGTTTTTAGAACCACAGAATTGCATTGGTCTGCTTTTGCCTAACATTTCTATGTTTTGCCTATCAAAATGCTTAGCATGGTTACAGTAGATAAAATCTGCACAGAATGTATTTGATTAACTATACCTAGAGTGAGCTACTTTCAACCTAATTTAGGAACAAAATAAATTATTGTTCTTCAGTATTGAGTAATGTAAAATGTAAAAGATAAATTTGCTTATAATTCTCTAGACATATGTGCTTCTTTAATGCCTGTATATTCTCTATTTTACCAATCCTTCAAAAATCAGAAGAAAAACTAGTGACAAGTAGAAATTGTGAGCTAATAGCAGAACTCTAAAATACAATCAATCATTTTTCAATGGTATATTCAATTTGAAATGAATTTTTACATGGAAAACCACCCCTTAATATTTTAGCCCCAAATTCTTTTTTGGTTGCACAACTAGCAAGCTTTGGTTTGGTGATGGATTGCATTTTTAGGATTCTGGAGCTAAACTGTGCATATTATGGATTGTATTGGTGAGAAATCCTTGTGTACTTTTGTAAGTGACTATGCTCATCTTTGTGATTGTAATTAATAGCTTTGAGAACATTTTGTTAAATGAAAGTTTTCTTTAAAAACTAGTCTGCTAAGACTACCACTTTTGAAATAAGCTTTTAAATTGGCAATGTTAAACTTTGGGGATGCATTGCTTGTAAACATACTGTAATTAAACCTACTTTACAATTGCCCTTTTTCATTTTCAGTGTGTTCACTTAATTTGTTGTGGGATTTTTTACTTTGTTTTAATCTGAACAGAAGAGAAAAAACTATGAAGCAGCTCTGGTTATTATTACTTTTCTTCTAGGGTTTGACAAAGTCCTGTAATGAAATATTAAGCTTTATTATTCTTCATAAATATATTGGGACAATCATAGTGCCTTATCTGTTAATTAAGGTTTTGCTGTTGTTATTTATACAATATTATTGGCTTTGTGGAAGAAGAAAGCAGCTAAAACATGCATTGCAGTATAATTGGCCTTTTGATATTTTTCTCTGGTTTATGTGATTTCCAATTGACATTAAGATATTACTTATTTGAATTAATAGTGGATGTCAGCAGGTTTTATAAATACAGTATAGTAATTATGGCACCTGTAATCTCAGAATATTAAGTATGTCTCCTGCTGGTTCCTTTGTGTTTCTTTCATAATATATATATTTTACTATCTGACAATGGAATACTCAAAAGTTATCTTGCCCAATGTTATATGTGAGGGCTTAAAAGGGTGTTCCTAATGGTGTGTGTGAAAGAGAAATAATTCAGTGAATACAATTTTCCCATTTCTGTGCACTGTGCCCTTAACTATGGCTCAAGCAGCAAGCATTATTCTAGCATGAAGAACAGTAAAGGCTAACTGCTTACTACCTATATATTGTATCATTTAGTTATGTGCAGCAGGTTTTCTAAACTTGACACGTAGCCTAATGAATGGAATTGTTCATTTTAACAGAAGTGGCACATTAAAGCACTTTGTGCTTGAATAAATTAACCTTGTCCTGTATGTAGAATTTATGTATACAACTTCACAATGTTCACCTGTCTGCCTCGGAATAGAATTCCTTAATTAGAAATTAGCGTGCAATTGTAAATGCACAATTGATATATTCCAAGTACTTTATCATAAAATAATAATGCAGGAAACTCTTCAATATGTCTCTGTATTGAAACCTTGGATCCAGAAATTCCTCGTCCACTTTTGGTGAAAACAGTTGCAGAGGCTGAACTATTGCATGAGATATTTTCAGTGGTGAAACTTCTAAACGTCTAGATGATGTGAATCAGAGTAGATTCATTAAAAAGTTCTGTTGATAAGGACAATACACGAAAATTGCTGCTGGGCCTGCCACAAGCTACCTAAAAAAAAAAAAATCAAGAACATGAAATAATTATTTTCCTTCTGACTCATCATGGCCTGAAGCTTTACTTTGTGTAATATGATCCAGGCATAGTTTGGCTAAGTGTTCAGGTACCAAAGATAACATCAAGACTAACTGATCGGCTTCCTGTGGCAGGCTATCTGTGAAAAAAGGGAAATAGCTGATGAGAGAAAGGTGACTAGGACAGCAACGTTATTAAAACATCAATACTTCCTTTTACTTTTTACAGTTTATCCTGTAAAATTACCATCTTTTATGTAGCTGCTTGTTACATTTGGGGAAAATAACAGCTCTGAGAATGAGAGCAATTCTATTGGATAAAAACATGTAAGAAGAACGTTAGAAATGTTCACCTCCTGGGGCTCTGCTGTTTATATCGGGCTCTCCAACCTTGATAACGTTACTCCAAAGGTGCTTTTTTCAAGAGGCAACTGGACTTTCTGGTTTTCCTTTGAGGATGTTTTGCTTTTCAGCTAGGAAGCTACTTCGGCTCTTCTCCCACCATCCAGTCAGAGCTGAAGAAGCTTCCTGATGAAACATCTTCAAAGAAAAAAATGGAAAGTCCAGTTGCCTCTTGAAAAAAAGCACCCTTGGGACAACTTCGACCTGGATGACTGAGAATCTCCATAGACACTTGACAACTTTACGATTTGTGGACTTCCAACTCCCAGAATTCCTCAGCCTGCATATAAGATGTTTGGTGATGCAGGTACTGCCTGCTACAGGTAGTCCCAACATATGACCACAATTGAGACCCAAATTTCTGTTGCTAAGCAAGACAGTTTGAAGTGAGTTTGACCCCATTTTATAACCTTTCTTGCCACAGTCACTAAGTGAGTCACGGCAGTTAAGTTAGTTACACAGTTGTGAAATGAATCTGGCTTCCCCATGGACTTTGCTTGTCAGAAGGTTGCAAAAGGGGATCAGAGGACACTGCAACTGTCATAAATATGAGTCAGTTGCCAAGCGTCTGAAATTTGATCCCGTGACCATGGAGATGCTGCAGTGGTTTGTAAGTGTGAAAAATGGTCATAAGTCCCTTTTTTCAGTGTCATTGTAATTTCGAACCCTCACTAAACGAATGGGCGTAAGTCGAGAACTACCTTTATTTGGAAAGCAGGATTGCTCAGAAGCTGTGATAAACCTCTCTGGACAGTAGAAACTATTTGTGTGGAAGGAGGCTTCTGTGGCTCACTCATGGGGGCAGTTCATGAGACCAGACTGGCACACTTGAAGGGCTGGCAAAGGACAATTGATCCCCTGTCTTTTTGGAAAGTGGAGAATGGGAGCACGGTTAGACTGGGCAGTGAGTCAGATTCTGGGCTGAGTCCTACAACTGCAATAGGATCAGTCCTGATCCTCCTTAATAACTCAGCAACTTCTCACTGCCAGCGCTCATGAGATTCAGGACTATTTCTGAAAGTTGGGACTTCGGGTGCTGGGTCAAGTTTTCCTTCCAGCAATTCCAGTCAGGACTGAGGCGTGGAGAGAGAGAGAGAGAGCCTCTCTGCTTTGCAGGGTTCTTCTGGGCTTGACGTTCTTCCCAAAGAATGGTCATCATCTTCCAGTGTTTTGAAAGGTCTGAGTTGTATCTAGCTTCTGTTCAGTCCGTAGGGGGTTTGGGAAATCCAGATAAATAAACAAGAGTTTGGCAAGTTTACGTCTACATAAGTTTGCATCCAAACTCCGTGATGAGCTCTTTTATGATTAGGCTTCTGTATGCCTCGGATTGGAGTAAGTACTTCAGGCTGCGTAGGAGCACAGATGTAGCATCTATATGTGACTCATTAAAGCAGCTGCCCCGTTTCCATGAGTGGGTGGCTGCTGCGGAAGCCTCCCAGCAGCAACTGTGCAAATCTGGAAACAGATGTGGCCGCTGCAGTGAAGGTGCTGCTTTTATTCTCGACACATTCTGAAGCACTTCCCCTTCTCCATTGAACTGGAATTTTTCACAGCTCTGTTGAGATTTAATACTATTGTTGGAAGCCTCTTGTGCGCTTAGAGGGAAATTGAGTAACATAATCCAAAATGAGTCGGCAATTGTAGTCTAATAGCTGTACTTGGTCTTTCCTAATTTCATCCCAGCGGAAGAGAAGAGGCATTAGTTCAGCAAGAGCAGTCTGTTTCATCTCTTTGGTATGTAGGAAAAGAGGTGTGAGAAAAATGTCAGCGGCTTCATCATTTGTTGCCATTATGGGTCTCCATTCTTCTGGTAGGAAAAAGGTCTCCGGCTCACGTCGTAACAACTTCATCTTAAGTTTTGGGTTTTTTTTTAAACCTTGCTGGCTTCGTAAACAATCCTTCTCAAAATAATGACAAGTCAGGATTCCCATCCGCTGCCTCTTCAGGCTGTAGAATAAAAGTTGGTCTTTTACTTCTTGTAAATTGCTGTCACTTGAGTGACATTGTTCCAAAGCTGAGACGCATGTTGGTTATTCCTGTGAGGTTTGTTGTCCAGATGTATGGCAGAATGCCAGCTGGCAATCATGGTGGTCTTACCGTGAATAAGTGCTTAAGGGGAAACACTGCAATTCATTTGTAGACTTTTATTCATTCACCTCCCCCCCCCCCCCCCCGCATCTCATTGGGCTATAGAGTCCCATTAATTTACAGATAGAGGAAGTAATTTTAATAGGGTTTAATTACATTTCTGTGTTAAACCGTTCATAGAAACTGATGTTTCTTTGCTGGTTTCCATATTGTAATAATTTGCTGTGAAGATCAGCATAATGAATGCTACACCTTCAACTTTCAGCCTTCTTCCATCAGTTTTACATACACATTTAAAAAAGTTATACATAGTAATATGTGAGTTTTGCCCCGTTTTACAACTTTTCTTGCCACATTTGTTAAGGGAATCACTGCAGTGGTTAAATTAGTAACAATCTGATTTTGTTTGTCAGAAGGTCTCAAAAGATGATCAAATAATCCCGGGGCACTGCAACTCTCATAAATATGAACTAATAGTCAAGCATCCAAATGTAAATTTTGTGACCGTGGGGTTGCTGCAAAGGTCGTAAGTGCAAAAAATGGACATAAGTCACTTTTTTCAGTGCCATTGTAAGTTCAAACGGCCACTAAATGAACTGTTGTAAGTCGAGGACTACTTGTATGTTAAACTGCTTGAAGACCAACGTATTCTAAAAAGTGTATTTCAGCTGCTTTTTACTGCTTGTAAGTCAACGGACAGGACCTCAATAATTGATACTCTATTCTTTTTAGGTATTTTATCATCTCAATTGCAGCCTTTATATTTTAAAATCTAGACAGCTTTAGAAAGGAGTGTTTGTAATTAGAGACCTGGTAGAGTTTGGAAGGTTATGTCTGTCCCTTTTAAAACAGTGATGGCAAGTTGCCCTTGTGAATAATTGATGTTGAGTTTTGCTTTGGAATGTTTCTGATGTAAATAGTAGAGAACACTGTTTGGCCTGTCACAAATCAAAGTGATCCAATGTGCTCTTGTTTGGCAAAGATTTCAGGGTGTGACTTTTAGGTAGACATTGAATGTATTATTCTTAACACTGCTGCTGTTGTAATTATAATGATGAACATTATTTATTTTCCTAATGTTGCTGTTTATTATCACAAAGAGTACTTGTCAGGGCTTTGTAAGATTTCCTCTAAGTCTGTTTGTCAGACTGCAGCAAAGTTCTCAATAAAGCTGATAAAAACAAGCCATTCTTTGTTATCGATGCAACACTATTTTATTCTGTGAATAGTGCTTAGTAAAACTACAACATTAGAATGCCATTTCATTTGTCTAGTGAGATGATTCAGAATCAGTTGAGTTCAACATTCAGGGTTCATTACCCTAGCTAACAAGCAGGCAGGCTGTTAACTGTGTTCTGTGAATAGGAGAAGTTGTATATGAATATATTTGTGCAGTGACTCACCTGAGTTTATTCTGTAAGAACATATGTTAGACCTAGTTGCTGGGAATATGACTGAAAATGAATTCCAGTGCGATGGTATGTTCTTACTATTTTACGGTTTCCATGTGGTGACACTGACTATGCTGACTCACTAACTGATGGCTGGTGATTGGTGAATTACATGCATTCAGTTGTGTTAGGAATGATTCAGTTGGCTTTTTAGAAGGAAAAAAAAAGATTTGGGACAACTTTAGAACATAGACCCTCTGAACTGACTTTCTATAGAAGCTTACATTATTAATAGTAGCTTAGTAATACTGGGTGCAAGTACTAAATTGGATATCAGAATGTCAGTGTTCTTTTTATGTGCATTTGTGTGTAAACATCATAACATAAAATGCAGTTGACAGAGTATCACAGGATATGTGTTTAATGGAATTGAGAGTCCATTGTCGGTAGACAGCTCAAAGATAGATGCCATCTGAGAAACATTGGGTTGCTTTTGAGATGTAAAAATATGTTTGTTTCATCATAAATCAGGAGCATCAATAAAGATATAATTCACATTTCTGGATTTTATTGGAGTTAAAGCTTCTGTAATTCGTAACGTTTTCATTTTAGGTTTTATATGTTACCTTAAGCACCAAAAATAGGCTCCAGCAGATAGTGAAATTGATGTGTAATCCAAGCTACTACAATTTCAAATGGCTGACTTGCCTTGCAAGATTTCACTTCTGTTCAAAGCAGCTGCTTGTTTATGTATAAGCTTCTAACCATCACTGTTGACTGCTTACTGTCAGGTATTGAGTAATGGCATTTCTTTCAAGATACTTTTGTAAAGAGTCCCATTTCTATACCACTGAATAGTTGTCTATATCTGTGTATCAAACCTTGTACGTCTAAAATTAGTGTCTGTACTATTATATGTGAATTTGCATTAATGATGGAAAACAACTTGATAGAGGGTTTTTAAACGTCATCTCAAAGCTAAAATAGCTTGCCCTCTTAACAATTTGAATACTAGAAAATGATTCAGCTACTGCATATTTGAATGCCAGGCTTCCAAGAAAAAAGAAAATGCTGTAGCCCATTCTAGGTTCCTTTTACCTGGGGAGAAACACAGAGAGAAGCTTCTGTAAGCCCTTCTCCCAGATTTCTGTCCTAGCTCTTCAGTACACATGCATTTGATATTACACAGATCTATAAAGGAAGGCAAGTGGAACTTTCCTTATAAATGTTGATAAAAGTATAACTGTAGTCTGCATCTGAACATTGGATTTCAGAGTTTATATACGTACTGAACTCATTTTAAGCAGTTTCATATCTGAAGTTTCTTTGTATTTTACTAAAAAATGTTTTTTTTTTAATTGTATATAATAGGCTTTTAACACAGATACAGCTTGAAATATAATTGTTATTTTTGTATACAGGGTAGAGTTAATAATGTTCCCAAGATTAATTTTCATGAGATAAAACTCCAGCTGCTACTTTGCTTTGTTGTGAAATAGCGGGCATTGTTTATATATTGCCTTAATCAGAGTTCTTTGGAATTCTAAGCGATCGGACGAGCAATTTGCCCTTGGATGTTTAGCATCTCTTCCACTAGGATCCCGGGTTTCAAGCAATTTAGGAGAGAAGAAAACAAATGTCATTATTTGGGTGTAAAGTAGCAACTCTGTAAATAGAGGCATCTTATCTGTTTCGTGGTGCCACTTGCAGGTGGCATGAGTAAAAAGCAGCAATAGCATGTTCCTTGATCAAGACTCCTGGCTAAAGTGTCCAAATCATTCAAAAGACTGGCCTCCATTTAGGCATTTTTACTTGGTTACTAGTTTGTTTTAAAAGTCAGGACTGACTGCAAAGAGGACGTGACAGCTATAAAACTCAAATAGAGCTAGAAATGAAGAGGAAACCAGTTTTATCTTTAAAAAGGAAATGTGGTCAAACGGCTTCAGTGATAGTAGCAGTTTCTTCCAAGCTGTAGACTTAGGCTTCTTTCGCTGACAGGGAAGAATATTCATTTATGTGGTTTAAAGAAAAATGTCAGAACATGGAGCTACGGAGCTTGCTTGCACATTTCAGTTGGAAGGGAATTTTTTAGAAAACAGCAAACTTCCAAGATTCGGAGGCCTAGTCTAAACTAAATTCAGGATTACTGCAGGGAGGAAGCCAAATATCACCAGCATTATGGAACAGCTTCCATTTGGGTATCAAATAGTCCCTTACTATAGTAGCTTCTGGAAAATATTGGAAACATAATTATTTTAGAGGCATTTTGAAGTTGGATATTGTCTGTTGTTGCTATCTTGTAAGCTGAACTGCAGGATGTAATGTAACTGTCATCAAATTGTGTAATAGAGATTCGTGTGTGATGATAGTAAGGTGTTACTGTGCTTGTTACATTATTCTGTAGGTGTTTCATGATGGTATGATTGTTCGAATATTTGTGTGGGATGCTTTATTGTTTAGAGTGCTGCACATGCTAGAGATATTTTTATTGCTTTAACACTTCATGAGCTCAGTGAAATTGGTCACATATGAATTTGGTAAATAAATAATGTATAATGCCCAACTGCTGAAGTACCAGGTATACTTGTGGGCTTTTTATAATTGTAATTCAGCTTGCCAGCCTGGAATATGTTGAAAAGCAAGCTAACGCTCATTTAATAGTTTAAATCTCACAAAAATGTGTAAAAAGTACTACAGGTAATGGTTATTTGTACCGAGTGTCTTGGCTTATAGACATGAGTGGAATGTGCATGAAATAGGGGGAAATTTGTTTTGAGCAAAAGCAACTTCTGAAAAGTCTTTTGCAGCATTATTTTTCACCATGCAATCACAAAAATTGTGTGGAAGTCCAAACTACAGGTAAGCCCTCATTTTAATAATGAACAAAATTGAGCCTGGACTTGCAGTCGCGAGAACAGCTCACTATGTGACCTGACAACGTTATAACCATTTTTACGTTAATCATAAAGTGGTTACTGGAGTTGTTAAATGGAACACGTGATTGTTAAGCAAATCCATTCTCCCGAATGGGTACCTTTTTTTTTGCCAGAAACCAGGAAAAAGTGCCAGAAATTGGGCAAAACCATTGCAAATTACTGTCACGTGATGGCAAGACCCTGCAATCCAACGTAAGGGCAAACCAGTTGCCAAGCACCGGAAATGCGATTGTGTGACTGCAAGAGGTAGAATAATTGTAACTTTCAAGCTATAGTAGTCAAAAGTAACTTTTAGAGGGGGGTTGTCTGTTGGAACTTCCAACAATCATTCATCAACCTGTTTTTAAGTGAGAACCCCCTGTAAATGTACATCTCCAACATTAGAAAAAACAGCAAGAGAAACGCTTTTAAAAGTCTTATAGCAGAAGAGTCAAGCAGTCATAAAGTGATAAAACATGGTTTTTAGAGCTTTATTGTACAAATATCCATTGAATTGAGTAAGGAAAAAAATGTGATAGATTCTACAGCCTGTAAAAACATAATGGCAGAAATAGACTTCTCTGACGGTGTGTGTATGAAATAGGAAAGACATGTTTGAGCTTAGAGCAGCCCTTTTAACAGATTCAAAACACTCAGAATATAAGTGAGTTTGGCAGTCTCCCTTTAAAAAAAAAACCCAATTCATGAGACATCACTGCACTGCTTACTCATGAATAACTTTCCTATTGTAAACAATTTAAACCAGCGGGATAAACTTACCTGCCAAGTTAGCTGTGGTCTCTCCCCGCCCCCCCCAAATCTCAAATGGTTCTAACTCTTAAAACTATTAACTGTTCTCCTTCACCTCCAATTCTCCTCAAACAGTTTCTGACAGTAAGAAGTGGGTGAAAGCTGTGTCTACAGGGTACTTTATAGGCTAATGCACTCTTTAAGATTTTTCATCTTGAAAGATTTTGAAAAGAAAAGAAAAAGACGAAGGCCTTATTTTATTTCATATCGGGGACAAAACTCCAGAACACCAAGTGTTTCGTTCTAAGCTCCGGACACTTAAAGCAGTCATTTCAGAGCCCAAACATTGATGTTTTTGATACTCCTACTTGAAAAAGACACTGTGGCCCTGGAAGCATTATCATTTTGCTACTGGCCTGTTGTTGTTTTTTTCCTTCCTTCACCCCAGCCCCTTAAAAAAGTCTTATTTAGTAAAAGTTTGTTAGTCATAGCATCATCTTCAATTTTCTTGTTATTAAACCTCCATCTGGAGAGAGGCATTTTTGAAATGGAAAACCGTGCATGTAGTTCTAGACTATAACAGTTCATTTAGTGAACAAGGTTACAACAGCACTGAAAAAAGTGACTTATGACTTTTTTTTCCCACACAATCATTGCAACCTCCCCATGGTCACGTGATCAAAATTTGGACACTTGGCAGCTTGATACGTTTTTACGACTGTTGCTGTGTCCTGGGGTCCTTTGCAACCTTTCGACAAGCAAAGAGAAGCTGGAGAATCCAGATTTATTTAACAACCGTGTTACTAACTAAAGAGCTGCAGTGATTCACTTAACAGCGATAGCAAAAAAAGGTTGTAAAATGGGGCAAAATTCACTTAACAAATGTTTCACTTAGCAACAGAAATTTGTGCTCAGCTGTGGTCATAAATTGAAGATTATCTGTATTGAAATCTCACTATTGAAGACAGAAGCTCCTACTGGTAGGTTCAACTTGAAAGAAAGAAAAAAACAAGCACAGCTCCTTTTGCAAATTGTTGTTCACAACTGTTGGGAAACAATTTAATAGGAAACAGGGATTTTATTTCCACCCACAATAAATAAACTGTAATCAGTGCAACACCATACCGCTCTTATTTCAAACTGGTACAATAATTCTTGCGCTGTTTCAAAGTCATTAATGAGTTAAAGGAGGACTTCAGAAACAAGCTATACTTAGATTTGTGGATGTCACGTCACGACCTGATTTTGATAGGCGTCTTTGATAGAGCACCAGAGTTTCGAGGGTTGCATCCTGGTGTCTAAGATAACCTCTTTTTGACCTCTAGATTTTCATCATGTTTTTCCGTGATGAAATTCTAGTTACCGGTAGTGCCCTTGCTATCACACGGATAGATCTGATGTGACACACACTTACGCTCTAGACAAGATACTTTTGAATTTTTTTTTTTTTGCTGAAGAAAGGAAGAAAAAGAAAAGGAAAGAAAGAAAGAAAGAAAGAAAGAAAGAAAGAAGCCACCTAGACTGTTTTTGAGGGGAAAAAAAACAAGTGTCTTAAATGAGGTTAGGTAAAATTGAACAGATGCCTAGTTTCTTTGCCAAGTTTCTCCCTAAATGCTGACCCACCCCCATAAAATGAGTTGGGGGGTGGGGAGAGAGAGATAATACTGGTTATTTTCATTCTGAATCAGCCAAATGAAATACAACTTGTAAAAAGGAATCTGGCATCTCCAAGCCCTGAGGACGTGTATCCACATCCGATAAATTATAAAATAAAAAAAACCTCATATTTTAGAATTCTCTAAACTGAAGACCAGAAAACCTTTCATGATTCTGATAGATTTTACGGGTAACCTTGCTTGGTATAAATAGCACCAGAATTTATGCCTCTAAGCAATGCAATTTTAAAGCGCAACATCACATGACCATACTGCTTAGTGACAGCAGTTCCAGTAATCCCCAACTACTGTCTTTAAGCGAGGAGCCCACATGATTGTGATTTCCTTCTGGCTTCCCCATTGACTTTGCTCATGGGAAGCTGGCAAGAATCATCACAGATCACATGACAACCAGTTGTAACTTCCAGTCATACAGCACGATTGAAGTGGTTGGTGATCATTAAACAAGGACCGCCTGTATTCAATGACTGAGAATTTTCTTCTCAAATGAAACCTGGAATAACTTAATTCCGTTCCAGCGTGGTCTCGACTCTCCTCTAGTCTGTGAAGAGCCCTAACACATTTTTTACACAGATGTTTCCAGGGTCAGTGTTTATTGTGCCAGCACTTTTAAAAGGATACATTTTTTCAACACAATTGTTATAATCTAAACACTTTGTAATAACTTAAAAGTAAAAGCTGTTACTGTTAAAAACTCTAAGCAGTCCATGCTTATTTCATGGGGTTTTTTTCATTCTTGGTGAGCTTTATTAAATGTACTATATTAGGCAAAATAATATGGATGTTTTGTTTTTTACATAGAACCTAAGATTTGAGAAAAATACAAATCACAAAATGAAACTCTTCGTATTTGAATATCTGCAGGTTTTTTTGTTACCATATTGTAGATATTCGATAGTAAACTTGTAGCTTGAATCTTTATTTTAAAAGTTGGTTGTTGTTTTGCCAGTGTCCTGCTATAATCCTGACAGAATCTTAATTAACATAGTAGCTGAAGTTTTGTCTGTGTTATCAGTCTGATTGCTGTGGTGGTCTGCACAAAATGAGAGGCAGCTCAAAACAGTTCAAAAACACCTTGTTCCAACTTTAAAACAAAATTCAGAATACTGGTGATTTGTTTCTTGTTGTCCTATGATCTGAGCACTTAGAACAATGCTGCCTTCAAGTCTGGACTGTGTTTTTTTTTTAAAAATCATACTGCTTTGCACATTCTTAATTTCTTATATGGTGTGTGATCCTAGCCTCATGTTTGTGGGTTGTGTAGAGAGGGCTCTCCAAATTTGGCATCTTTAAGACTTGTGGACTGCAACTCTCAGTATTCTCCAGCGAGTATGGCTGGCTGAGGAATTCTGAGAGTTGAAGTCCACGGGTCTTAAAATTGTCAAGATTGGAGAGCCCTTGTGTAGGGAAAGTGTCTCTGTGGTTTTATATTTTATTTGGTCCATTTTTGTAGGATTTACCACGATGACATTTTGGTATTAAAAGTTGGAATCTTGCCTTTTATTTTTAAAAAATGATGTTGTAAGGCCATTGTAGGTCACATTAAAAATAAAGATACAGAGAGAGATAATAGTGTGACATGTGTAAAATGTCTGCCTGGATTCATGTTCCTAGACATCATCCTCACTAGGTGTATTTGTTTTCTCACTTTCCAGGTCTACTTAAAAGCACCCATGATCCTTAATGGGGTTTGTGTTATTTGGAAAGGCTGGATAGATCTCCAAAGACTGGACGGCATGGGCTGCCTAGAATTTGATGAGGAGCGAGCACAGGTAAAGAAGAGGGCCACAGGCTTCTCATTCTGTGATTTCACATTCCGTGATTTCAAAACTTCATGCATTTGTATAATACGTTTATAAATTGAGGTTGAAGGAATCATATAAGAGGGTCTCCCAACTTGCTCACTTTAAGACTTGTGGACTTCAGCTCCAGAATTCCTCAGCCAGTCATGCTGGCTGGGGAATTGCGAGAGCTGAAGTCCACAAGTCTTTAAAAGTGGCAAAGTTGGGAGATCCCTGATACAATACACTGAAAACATCAGCAGAGTCATAATAAAGGTTCAGCACCTTTGGATCTGCCTGATTCTTTTTACTTTTTACTTTCGTATTCATTGCTCATAATTTAAATGTCCAAAGGATCTGACTCAAATGTCATTCATCTATTTACAAGAGAAGGAAAGTAAAAATTTACCCATATCTCTTTGGATGATACTGAGTTTATCTGGGTTTAGGCTGGTAAATATTGCTTGATTATGACAGTGTATGCTTTACTGGGTGTTAAATATTTTTCTTATGGTAGGTGATGCTTTGGAGAAAAAACTAAAAAATCCTTATTTGTAAAACTGAATACTAGGGTTTGGATGGCTACAGAGAGCTTTCCGGCCTCTGCACTGACATTGTCCTCTCTCTATCCTTTTTACATCATGAAATGGCAGCTGCTAAGACAATGGCCAGGAACAAGATTCCCAGATGGCGGTTGGTGTTATATTCCATCTGGGCACATTGAAAAGGAATTGTTTTGTACCCAGATAAAAATTGACCCAAAGGGCCCAGTCTGCAACAAGAAAGCAGAATCCAGTATCCAATGGGTGTTGCTTTTCAGTGCAGCTAGCTGAGGCCTTCACTGATGTTTATTGATTAATAGAAGTTGGTATTAAATTAGGCAAAGGCTCACTGATGTTCTTTTACATCATTTCTCAAAATAGCTTAAGGGCTCAGAAAATGCCTTAGGCATAAAAGGCAATTTAATGTTTTTTGGTATCGTCATTTGATTTTTAGATTTAATTTTTAACGTACTCAGAGCATATTAAAATATAGCTGGATTCTCTGGAGCCAAAGCAATGATCAGCTGTAAACAGTTGGAAAATCTGATTGCTTAATGGAATATGAGCAAATGTTATGTGTTTATGTTAACAATTATACATGCAGCTTTTGATTATTAGCAGGGTAAAACATGCTAAAAAGAAAAGATAAATATATTTTTTAGAAATAGTGCAACAGAATTACATGTTGCCGTGTGCGGTTGGACATGTAGTTCCTCAGCACAGAATAGTTAATTGAGAAATGTTAGCAGAAACCTCATAATATTTTTTAAAAAATATACTAGACTTATGCAACAAAAAGCTTTCCAGATTATAAAACTTTTGGAGGAAGATTCTCATGTTTGATTTAAAAATGTCAGGCTGAAATTATAGACACTGATATTCAATAAAGCCTCTGGCAATTGAATAATATCAAGAATTTTACCCAGCTGTAGTACATTTTTCTTCTGATAACAGCCAGGTATTATCTGGTGCGATACACAAGGGTTATAAAGAGATGATGCCAAGATAACACCTTTTTAAAATGTCATAACAACACTCAGAGCAGGCATATTTCTTAATTTTGCTAAGATGCAAATCAGGAGTGATTTCCTCACACATATACAGGCTGTAAATTATTTCCTATGTTTCATTGCCTGCATGACTAGACAGGCACCCTTTAAGAATCCACACATGGCCATTATAACAGTAGAGGAATTAAGCTGTCGTGAATGAAAGCCAATGTATATGTCCCAGGATAATGTTGCGGGAACCAATGTGAGTCAGTCACTGGGACCAGAGGTTTGTTCTCCCAGACTAATGCTGGAGCCCATCCTCAGGGAACGTCTCAATCTGCAGGATGGGTGCACCGGCCTGTGGTTCTATGTTGAGAAGTTCTAAGAATGGGCTCCAGCACAAGTCTGGAAGCTCGGAAGAACAAACCTCTGGTCCCAGTGACCAACTCAGATTGAATTGAGCTACACCCATACCGTTTTACAAACACCCATTTTGAAGAAATAAAGTGTTTAACGAGGGGGCCGGTGTGCCATTTTAAAATGCTTCATTTGTTTATCAAGGCAACATTGAGACTGAAACAAGAGATATATAAACAGCCACAGGGCTGCATTAACAGTATCTCACTTATCAGTTGTATGCTCTGTTTCACGATGCATCATTCGGTTCTCCCACAAAATATAGAATCCGGCCAGGTGACAGCTCCAGTCAAACAAGTGTTTGATTCCAATGTGAGTAAGACTGCTTTTTTTCTTCCTGACTCTGGTTTCTGGTTGGTAGCAGGAAGATGCATTAGCACAGCAGGCTTTTGAAGAAGCTCGGAGAAGAACTCGAGAATTTGAAGACAGAGATAGGTCTCATCGGGAGGAAATGGAGGTGAGAGTCTCACAGCTGCTGTCAGTTACTGGTTAGTACTCTACCAAACATCTCGATTTTTTTTTTTTTTTACAATGTTTGATATTTCAGGTTTGTGATTTTGAGAACTGTTGTTCAAGTGAAGATTAGCGCATAAATTTATTTTAAAATGCTTATCTATTAAAACAAGTTTTTAACATGGAATATTGCTGATCTCATAGTCCCAAGGTTAGTTAATTGTTTGAATTCTATTTTGAATTATTTGTGGCATGGTTAATTCCTGATGTCTGCTATAATATTCTGTGACGCACAAGGGACAGCATACTGTAGAATTCTCCATTGAATTATAGAATTCTCCATTGAATTATATGTCATAATTTAATTATGACATTAAATTTTGTCATATTTAATGACAAAACTATCTTTGGTGACATTTGAACAAATAACAAATATTACGATGTACAGGTAGTCCTTGAATAATGACCACAGTTGAACCTAAAATTTCTATTACTAACTGAAAGATTTCTTAAGTGAATTTTGCCCTACTTTACTGTCTTTTTTACCACCATTGTTAAGTGAATCACGGCATTTGTTAAGTTAGTAACACGGTTATTAAGTGAATCCAACTTCCCTATTGACTTTGCTTGCAAGAAGTTCTCAAAAGTTGATCCCATGACCCTAGGACAGTGCAGCAGTCATAAATGCCAGGCCCTTGGAGATGCTACAGTGGTCGTAAGGGTGAAAAACAGTCCTATCTCACTTTTTTTCAGTGCCACTGTAACTTTGAACGGTCACTAAACAAACTGTAAGTCAAGGTCTACCTGTATTTACAATTCCTTGATTTTTCTGCTGGCACAAGCAACTTAAAAGGGCAGATGGGATGTGTGTAAGAGAAACATTTAAGATAGGGGTGTGTGTATAAAATGGGGGAAATTTTGTTTCAACCCCAGAATAAAACTGTTGTGCTCTAGATCAGAGGTGTCCAAACCGTGGCAGCTTTAAGCCTGGAGGACTTTAACTTCCACAAATTCTGGGAGTTGAAGTTCTCCAGGCTTAAAGTTGCCCCGGTTGGAGACCCCTGCTCTGGACTTAGGACAGAACTAAGGCCCCAAATGCTTCGCTTCCTCTGGGTTTCCAGATGGGGAAGTAGAGAGAGAGAGAGAGACTCCTGCATATTATGTTCTCACTTCTTGCTCCCAGCATGATTCCTTCCATCCGTGTGCCCACCCCGTTTTCTCAGGACTATTACTCCCCGCGCCTTCAACTCCCCTCACTGCAGGCCTGCCTTCCCCTGTCCTCAACTATTCCTCCTCTTCCCCTCCTCACAAATAGTCCCATTTCATTGCACGTACACATCAGGATATCTGAAGGGTACATGTTTCCGTTTGAGCATGAAACTATCTGAAACTAGCTCTTGCAAAAAGAGCTAAAAGCAATTCGTGCACAGAAGTAACTTTCAAGCAGCATTTTCAACCCTGGCAATTTTAAGGTATGTGGACAACAGCTCCCAGAATTCCCCAGCCAGCACGTTGGCTGAGGAATTCTAGGAGTTGACGTCCACATGTTGTAGAGTTTCTAAGGTTGAGAAACATTTTCCTAAAACCAACTCAGGTGTTTTGATTCCTGAACCCCAGCAGTTTTTTCATAGTTAATATAAACGGCAGGATATTTTGTTGTTGCAAATATATTTAAGAAAAAAAGATGTAACCATTCTCCAAAAAGTAGATCTGATCATTCTCCAAAAAAAAAAAAAAAATGCCCTCCCCAAAAGTAAAAGAGAACTGATTGTTCTCTCCCACTGAGAACAAAAAAGCTTAAATCTTGAAGTTTATATATAGAATTTGGTTTCAGAAACCATAAGACACCATTCCTTTCCTGCTGCAATGAAAGATGGGAACAGGATGGAGACACACAGTGGAATAATCCCACTTGGCTTTGATGAGGGGCTTAGTGAGTCAGTGCAGTGGTGAAAATGTTTGCAGAATGTATGGAAGATCTGTGCGCAATTCACCATCCCCATCGTCTTTGCTAAACCGTTTAAAAATCCCTCCGAGTAGTAGTTCAGTTCACTAATTTTTTATATACATGCATATATGCCTCACCACCTCGTCCTGTCAGCGAAATTGGGTCACCCACGTAAGGGAACTAATTTTACAGCCTCTTTTGTGGCTGTCGCTAAGTGAATCACCACGGTTGTTAAGCAAACGCTGCTATCATCAAGCAAACCAGTAGTTTGCTAAGACTTTTGCCCAAAACTGAAATTAAATGCCAGTTTTCCACAAAAACATCGACAGACAGTTGTATGACAGGGACGCTGCAAATGGTCATAAGTGGGCCTAATTGCTGAGCAACAGAGTGTAGTCATGTGCTAAGTACACGTTGGGAGGCCCCATCGTAACTTTGAACGGTCGCTAAGTAACTGGTTGTAACTCAAAGTCTAGCTGTACTACTTTCACCCTAAAGATACAGATAGTCATCGGGTTACGACTGGTTGGCCAGCGATCATTCAAAGTTACGATCACACTGAAGAGGGGGTCTTATGTCCAGGCCTTGGAGTTGCAGCTGTCATATGACCAAGACCTTTTCCCCGTGGTCACATGACCATGATTCAGGTGCTGGGCAACTGGCGCGCAGTTGCGAAAGTTGCGGCATCCCAGGGTCATGCCAGCCTCCCACCAGCAAAGTCGACGGGGAAGCTGGCAGGAAGTCCCAAGTCACTCCCAGCCCCACCGCGTTTTCCGTAGTGCCCTCCTGTTTTACCTCCCACCTGCACCCCATAACTCTCCCTTGCTGAATTCCTGCTTCTTCCCAAATCACAGTCGGGTGCAATCCTTGATTAATAACCCGTGCAGCCCTTGCTGCCATTCTTTATGACCGCATTACTTAGCGATGGAAATTCTGGTTGTGACTGCTGTCATAACCTAAGGACTACCAGAGCAATAACGTCATCTTGCAAATCTGAATGTATTTCCCCCTCTCCCTCTCTTTATCTACTAGAGACAGTCACGCTTGAGATGCTTTCTCAAATTACGTTTTTGTCCTGAACTCAGACTCCTTTTATCTGTTATCTTTGGTTACAGCTCTTCCTCCTGTCTCTCCAGATTATTCCCTCTGCCCATGACACCGTCTTAGGGATTGCCCACATATCTTGAGTTATTTTTCTGTGAAGGCTTTGCTTGTCTTTTTGATTGGGGGGGGGGGTATACTAATTTAAAGAGGGGGCATCTTGCCAAAATCCATCTGTACACCACAAGTGGAAGCCCTGCACTAAACGCCGTTTGTTAGTTCCAGGATAAAAAGCCATCATTTAGAAGTAAGAGACCAGTTAAGCAGTTTTACCATTTTCATTTTCCTCAGTTTATGCATTTCAAATTCCATAATCACAGAATATTTGAAAAGATTCAAAAGGCTGCCTTGAATTTTAGCTCTGTTCTCAAGGATCATGCAGAAGATAAGGGCTGTTGTTGGAGCTGTCTGTTTTTCAGATTGCGAGGTTACTGGAGCACGTACAATTAGAATACTTAAAGATTAAAAGTCTCATTGTTACAAATGTACATATAGGATTGCTGCACAGTCTGCACAAAAGTTTCTTTTATATTAAAAAAAAAAGCCCATGTGTAGTTTAAATTACTTTAATAGATACCACATTTGAGCTCAATAAAAAGGGAAATCCCTGCTCTCTTTGGTCCGCCACTCCTCAAAAGAGGCGCCAGCGCTTCGGAAGTCTTCATCCAACTCTTAGCAGCATATGAAAATGATCACAGATTGTATTCTTTATTTATACAATTTCTTCCCTGTAAAAGATTTTTATTTGCTTTAGTCTTCTTCTGCATGTGCAAAAACTTAAGAACTCTTCTTTCCTAAAACATCCGCAGGGTCCTTATTTTAGCCTCCAAAACTGTCTTCAGTTTTGAAGGCTAGGAATGAATCTCGTTCTTAGGCACATCGTAGCTACCCCAGAGTGACACTTGCTTAAATGAAAGACTTCATTAATATTCCCATAAGCAACATTTATATGCACATCAAATGCGTCGTTTTAGCAAAGTCAAGTTCGAGAATAAGATATAAAACAGAGAAAGAGAATATTTAGCCAATTTAAACATAATTTGAAAAAGAAAACCTTTTCTAATTTTGGCTCAGCAATTAAAACAGTTTTATTGGACAGTTAAATGATCTATACCTTATGGAAACCTCAATAACATTTTGGGGGGGGATGCTATTTTTAGCACAAGACGCTGCCATTAAATATACCACTGGATTTTAAGAGAAGCCATCTTCTGGAAATAACTCTTAATAAATCAGAATTGCAGTGATCTTTAAAGCAAGTAAGAGAAAGTTCTAAAAGCTTACTACACACGCAGTAGCAGGCTTTGAAATGAAAAGGAACAGCGGCAGTTGGAAGACAGGAGCTAGAGTTGTAGTCACAGCCAGGAGACAAAAGATTCATGTGGATTGATGCGGCATACCATGTGGAAACATCTGGAAAATATTACCTACAAAATGTCTTTTTATGTATGGAAAGTAAAGTGTGTTTTCCTGTCTGACTATTTTAAAGTCTTAATGATGTTTCAGAGTAAAGAAATGCATGCAATGTAACATTTAATGAGTGCCTTTTTACAGGGGTTATTATCACCTTAATTTTCATGCAACTGGGAACCTAATGCTTTTATTAGAATTTAAAGTACACTTTCCCTAGCTTATTACTCTTCCTTATTGACCAGAGAAGCAAAGCAAGCATTCCCAACATCAGCATCTGAGCATATATCGTCTTAATGCCGGTCCTTGTACTATTTGTTCTTATCTCCCCCTGGGCAGTGAGCTGCAGAAGCTAAGATAGATAAAGCTGCCTGCTTCGCTTATCCCATTTGTACAACCCAGCGAGACATATAAATCAGTTGAAATAAGAACATCACAAGGATTTTGTTTGCTGGATACATTTTAATACCCCCAACAAGAGATTGCTATTGTGCTGTTGTTGTTGCTATTCTTGTAGTAGCTTTGTCTCACCACAAGTCCTACCACATAATGGGGATTTTACAAAAGATGCTGTTTTGCCTTGTGGGAAGACAAATATACTTGGATTAAGCTTCCAAAAAATGCATGTATCAACCTTTTACAGCACTCTAGAAATTAGAATTCTGCTTAGTTCAAGCAGTTCTGTATTGAAGCAAGACTCCTCTGTGTGGTAAGCTTTTAAATTGTGTAGTCTAGAGGCAAGAAAAATGTTGCCTTGACTATAAATATAAGAAAAATATTATGTCTTACTCTTTGGTTGATGGGTTTCTATAGAAAACAGGGAAGGGGAAGTGACATTTAATATCAAGCTATATGGTCATGGAAAAAATTGCTTTGCATGTTTTGAAATACTGAACTCAACATTTAATTGAGGCTCTGATAGCATTTGTTTATTTAAGAGACGTTTAGCCTGTTTTTCAGGACACCAAGTCTTACCAAAGAAGCTTGTAAGATTATAAGAAAATACAATTACAGTAAAAACCAAAAGCTTTTCCTTGAAAAAGTAACATGAAACTCCAAACTATGGGCAATTTCTCAACTGAAAACTGAATCCTTGGCACATTAATTCATTTTTCTCAGCTGGACAAATCTTTATATGCCTTTTGAAAGTCTATTGCAGGTCTTAGCTTCTTCAGGATTTTTTTTCTATTAGGAAAAAAAATGCTTTTATTTGAAAAAGACAGTTCATGTTAATAGTGATGCTATAAATATATAATCACTATTGATCCCTGTCAGTCAGGGATTCACTGTTGATCAGCCCCTTTTAACCTGCATTGACTGAACAAAACAATATACTGTATAACAGGATTGCTTGACTTGCAAATATTATTTGCTCTCTGCTACATACAACACAGATTCTAAGCAAAAAGAAAGCGGTTTTCTTAGCAATTAAATCTTGTAGCTGCCTTGCTACTGGTTTTGTTTCGCTGGTGTTTTCACATCGCAGTCCAATGTCTTCTTCAATAAAATGGCCATAAATACTTCTGTGGACATTGAAATAACTCTTCCGATTGTTGTGTTTTTTTCTCTCTCTTTGAAACTCACAAATCAGAACCTAATTCTGAAGTATAAGGGAGAAGGCACTTTCGACAGTCAATATTGTGTATGCATAGATGTGCAGAGGGTATATCTAATTTAGGTCACCTTGTCTTCCTTTGAAAAGGGGAAAAATATTTATGTTAACATTTAACATCATATCTATTATTTGCTTGTTGGCTTGCATTATACGCACCAGATGTGAAAGGGACAACCAATCTTCCATTTATTAATGTTGTAGTACAGGCTTGGCCATTTTTAACATACTATCAAAGATATTCATATGCAAACTGAGAAAATATTTCTGCCTTTCCTGGGTTGTGGCAGTAAATTTTAGAACCCCCTTTAGAATGCAATTTGTACAAGAAAAGATTAGAACCCAGAGAACCCCTTAAGGATTTCCTGGTCTTTTCAGTTCTAAGCTGAATTTCAACCAGCCAGACCATAAGAGAATCATTGTCTGGAAAGATTATTATGGGATGACTCCTTAGCCATCAACTTGGTTAATTGAAAATGGTGAACTATTGGCACTTTTCAGGGTGTTCTTGAGTAAGCAAGGAGCTGTATATAGGTTGATGTTTAATAACAACAATGATGATAATAATGATACAGTAACTTTTAAAGTAAGCTTTAAGATACAGGCTTGTAATTCTCTTTGCCATAAAAACTGATATAGTAATACCTAGATTGCCTAGGTTCACGATAGATAGATAGATAGATAGATAGATAGATAGATAGATAGATAGATAGATAGATAGTCGTTAAATGAATCACTGCAGTAACAGGGTTATTAAGTGAATCTGGCTTCCCCATTAAATTTGCTTGTCAGAAGAATCTCAAAAGAGGATCACATGGTCCCAGGATGCAGCAACTGTCATAAATATGATCCGGTTGCCAAGCATCCAAATTTTGATCACATGACCACAGGAATGGCTGCACCGGTCGTAAGTCTGAAAAATGGTCATAAGTGATTTTTTTCTGTGCCGTTGTAACTTCGAATGGTCACTCAATGAATGGCTGTAAGGCTGTCATTAAATATTCTCTTTTCAAAGGTGGCAATAAAACAAGATGATTATAGCGTCTCATGATGGTAACAGAAAAAGATGGAAGCTTTGAAGTGGAAAATTCCAACGTTAGGAAAGTCTGGAGTTAGTGGAGACTAAATCAGGGTGAAAGTGAAAAAGCAGATCTCTGGCACAAAAGTTTTCTTGCCCGGGCTATCTAACTCTGTAAAATATAGGAACCGTCTCTGCAAAAGAAGAGAAGAGATGCCTAGATAAACATGTAAATCTAGAATTGGGTATTTTAAAACCTTCCGTTTTGGGCACTGACTCAGCATTGTGAGCCCAAGACCATCCATCATTCTGTTTTTGGTTTGTTAGTTGTCCTGGTGGTGGTTTCAAATGTCATCTTAAACATTTTGAATTGATTTTCAACATTCTATTATCCCTAATTTCTGTTCCATCCCTTCTTTTTGTCCCCTTGGTCTCATCTAGGCAAGAAGACAACAAGACCCTAGTCCTGGATCAAACCTGGGAAGTGGTGATGATCTCAAACTGCGTTGAGAGGCAGTGCTGCGCTTTTTAAACTTGGCAAATTATGGAATAAAAAGACCAGAAACTGTGATGATTGCATATATATATATATATATATATATATATACATATAGATATATATATATATGGATATCTAACCTTTTCCCTGATCTGCGGCAGCCAAAGTATCATGTCCTGCCATGGTTTGCACTATGTTTGTGTTGCATTACTTGTGTTCCTGTTCTTTATGCATGTCGCCAGTGGGAATTTGAGATTCTTGTTTTTTCTATGCAAGCTTATGATTTCTTGGCACTATTTTAGCAAAGAGAGAACTTTACGCAGCCATAAAAACGTTCCTCAGCTGACACTTGTTCATTTCAGGATGGGTCCAAATAAATTTTTGTGAGTTCTTTAAAAACCAAAACTTTCTAAACTAATTTTATATGAGATGTTGGAAATTTGTCCTAGTGTTCTTGCTTTTGACACACACTCTTTGTCGTTGTCTCTTTTTGCACTTTTTTTATCAACTTGCAAAAGACTTTACCCTTTTACATGATGCAGCCTGAACCAAGTAAGACAAGTGTTTGTTGATTTACTGAATTACATGGTTTTATTTTTAAAAGTACGTTAGCATCCTATTATTTTAGTTTACATTTCCAGTGGCAAAATGTTTAAAGGAATCTTAACCTGTCAGCACCATCTGCTGTAAATTGAATTCTGAGATTGTACTTCTGAAATCAAGACATTTAAGCAATGGTTCAGTGTGTACAAAATCTCATGCTGGTTTCAAGGTTCCTTTGTGTGTGTGTGTGTGCGCGTGTGTTTATTTTCCATTGATTCAATATTTTCCAATGGGATTAAGCTTTTGGGTAACATTAATCAATATTCACTTTGCCCTTCTTCCATTTATTACTCAAGAAGTATTCTCTGCTTTATGTTGTATCTAGTAGTTTTGCTCTGTTTATCTAAGCAATCCACTTGAACTACCTGCTTGCAATATTCATTTAGACTTTTAGAGGGAGTAGATAGTGGTCATTGGCAGAAGAGTGGATACTCCTTCTAGGTTGAATCACGGTTGTCTGGTTTTCAGTTTTTCCAGTCTGCCGTCCACATAAAAGCCAAGGCAAAATGCAAGGGCGGGATTTTGCCTGCTTACGTTTTGCAACATTAACGTGCCTCCTTGGTCTTTCGATATTTTTAGCCAACAAATAAAGGGCCTATTTTGTTCATCATTGGGTAATGCAGCAGTTGGTGTTTCTCATTAATTTTGGAACCCTGTCCCACTCCTCAGAAAGCCCATCAAACACCCTCCAAGGACTTTAGAGCATGAATGAGCGGGCAAGAAGGTAAGCTAGCCAAGATGTCCACTGGCCACAAACTGGGAATTTGAGGTCTTCCGACTTCAGGGCTTCCTGCTTTTTAAAAATTGACATGGCACCATTCCAAGTTGTGTATGTTGGTTGGGCAGATGAATGCTGTGACCAGCTATGGGTCCAATCAGTAACTCAGCATACAAATGCTACTCTTCCTGGGGAAAGTCAAGGAGAGTTATGTCAAAAAAACAACAACAACCCAACAACTTGGTGCTCGTTCTAAGATCTCTTACAGGGTTCGGAGGGTGAGCTGGTGGCTAGGGAGGTAGAGCCCAAATAAACCCACAGGATGGGAGGCAGCAGGATCCAAGTCAGAAAGGCTGGGGGCCTTTGCAGCAAGGAAAGGAATCGACCCAAAAGAAATGGCCTTTGCAGCTACAACCACCCCCTGACAGATTTCTCCAAGCTGGCTGTTAAGGCTACACATCATTTGAACCTCAGGATTTTAAAGTTCTACTTACTGACTTTAATAATGATATAACTGCAATCATCTCATCTAATTATTTCTTATCAGTTATTTTTTTTTTTGTTTGCATTTATATTTCTACTGTTTTGTATATAATCCTCTTCTCCAAAATATTCTACTGATCCCAGAAGAATGAATAAGATGCATTATTTTTTTTTAATAATGGGAGCTGAATTAGAAACAACTGCAAATTTATGTTAATAGCTGGTGAAATTCCCCATATGTGTCAACCCTGGATTTTATCTTTACTCTAACGGTTGATTGTTGGTACTGTTCCCACATAGATCTCTAAGCAGATCATTGTCACACTTCTTTTTATTAATTTTGATACTTTTTTTCAGTGTTTTTTATATTTTCCTTAAGAAATAAGGCTTCGAAGAGTTTCTAGCTGCTGTTATCATCCATAATGTTCTGTTCCCTTTTATTTGCAAATAGCATGATGTTACCTGGTTGTTTCCAATATGATTTGAGGGAGGAAAAAAAAACTTTAGGTATGCAAACTATATTATTGCATATTAACCTTTGTATGTAAATATTTTTATCCTGTTCCTTAGAACCATGCTACTTATGGTCAGTTCCATTGATCACATTGGTTTAATAAGGTGGGATATATAAAGGGGATTTGCCATACTTTCAGGCAGTTCATGATAGAATCAATTAAATCAAGACACCTAAAATTGATCATAGTTTTCAATTTCCAATTGTTTAGAGAATAAAGTAAATTATGAAAAACATCACAATTTTGCAGTCTAATTTCTCCTTGACCTGAAGTTCATTTTTTAATTCGGATTACACATGAAGCTATGGTTAATTAGGAATTTTCTGATTTAATGCCTTGTGATGCAAAGGTTTATTAAACCAAGGTATGATTGTCAGAAGAGGCCTCTATATCTTAATGCTGGCATTAAGATCAACAAGTGTTTTCCTTCGCTATTTTGTGCAAGCCTATTGAACTTAAACATTAAGTTATTGATGCAATTTGATATTTTCATAATTTCTATTTAAACAGAAGTTGCATCATCTTCATAGAACATCTTTTAAGAGTTGCCTTAAAGCATCAACATTGCTTTTGCTGTCTTTTTCTCTGTCATGTTCATAATAAACTTCTGTGTAGTGAAACCAAGTGGCTGTTTATTTCTTTGTAACCATATTCTGAAGCAATGCAGGCAGTCATAAGATCTGGCAACAGAGGACTGGCTGACTTCTATAAAAGAAATATTGGGCAAATTATTACTTTTCTAAGCAATATTCCCGAAGTGTGATCGTTATTTTGTTTCTTTTTGGATAGATTTCTTAGTATAAAGTTGAAAAATTAGAAATGTCAGTTTTTGCTTAAGTCATCCGTAATACCTCATACTATTTTTTTCCCCCATTGGTTTCTGGAATATAGAGAAATTAGTTCTGAAATTCATTTCCAAAACTAAACATCAGTTCAATGAAACTTTTCCAATGCATGTTTTCCCAGAAAAGTTTGCAATACCTACTGTTTAAATTTTTAAAATGTAATATAATTTAAACTATATGGTCTCTTAAGGTTTAATTAAAATACTTCTCTTGCAAGCGCTATTGTTAAAACAGACCAGAGAATACAAACACTTGAGTGTTTTCCAGATCTGTTAGACAACCAATTATCACATTAAACAAGAGGAAAACCTTCTACGCACCAATTCCACCCATGCTTTTTACAATTTTGTAAACAACAAAAGACTCAAGGTCCATCCCTCCCCTGAAAGGACAAGACTGCAATGATGACACCATTAAAACCAACATCTTTAACACATTCTTTGGCTCAGTATTTGTAAACAGCAATGGATCAAGCCCAGTACTTCCTAGTCAAACCACAGACAACTACAATGATCTAATACATATTGATTTTACAGAAGAGAATGTTGAAAAAGCACTGTGCAATCTAAAACCATCCCTATCTATTGGACCAGACAGAATATGTGCCTACTTCTTAAAAAAGCTATCCACTGCCATAGCAGAACCTCTAAGCATAATATTTGAAAAATCTTTCAGGACCAGCTCCTTGCCAAAACTATGGTCACAAGCCACGATCACCCCCATCTTCAAAAAGGGAGACCCCAGCCTAGTTGAAAATTACAGACCTGTAAAGTCATGGAATCAATTTTTAACCAATCCATTATTCTCCACTTAGAGACAAAAAAACCTACTCTCTAATAAACAATTTGGTTTCAGAAAAAAACTATCCTGTAATCTGCAACTCTTACACTGCAAAAACATACGGACTACACAACTCGATCAGGGCAAAGCAATAGATGCAATCTACATAGACTTCTGTAAAGCCTTTGATTCAGTGGTGCATGACAAACTACTAAAAATAAAATCTTATGGTATCTCTGGAAAATTGCATAACTGGATAGAAGCATTCCTGTCAAACAGACAACAAATGGTCAAAATTGGGAGTGTCCTATCAAATTCTGTACCTGTCAACAGTGGTGTCCCCCAAGGCAGTGTTCTAGGACCAACTCTTTTCATACTCTACATAAATGACCTCTGTGATCACATTAAGAGCAACTGCGTTCTCTTCGCTGATGATGTAAAGCTGTTCAATACCACAGTTCTCCCTTCAAAAAGAACTTGACTATGTATCAGAATGGTCAAACAAATGGCAACTTCAAATCTCAACAAATAAATGCTCTGTCTTACATATTGGCAAAAAAAATCAGGAAATAAAATACAAGCTGAATAGTCAAGATCTTGTTGATGATCTAAGCTCTGTAAAGGACCTTGGAATACTCATCTCTAATGATCTAAGTGCTAGAGACCACTGTAACTACATAGCCAAAAAAAGAGTTGTTAACCTAATCCTACGTAGCTTTTTCTCTGGTAATAACACGCTACTAACTAGAGCATACAAAACATTTGCTAGACCAATACTCGAATACAGCTCACCAGTCTGGAACCCACATTACGTATCTGATATTAACACAGTTGAGAAAGTCCAGAAATATTTCACAAGAAGAGTTCTCCACTCTACTCGTTGCAGAATACCTTATGCCACCAGACTCGAAATTCTAGACCTAGAAAACCAAGAACTACGCCATCTTCAGTCTGATGTAAGTATGGTATATAAAATCATACATTGCAATGACTTACCTGACAATGAATACTTCAGCTTCAACCATAACAACACAAGAGCACACAATAGATACAAACTCAAGGTTAACCGCACCAAACTTGATTGCAGGAAATACGACTTCAGCAACAGAGTGGTCAATGTCTGGAATACTCTACCTGACTCTGGTTTCTTCCCCAAACCCCCAAAACTTCAACCTTAGACTGTCTACTATTGACCTCACCCCATTCCTAAGAGGTCTGTAGGGGGTGTGCATAAGCGCACCAATGTGCCTACTGTCCCTGTCCTATGGTTTCTTTCATTTTTCTTATATGTACCCATTTCATGTATTCATAACTATGTATATACTTATTATCTTGTAAGCGATTGACAAATCAAAATAAAAAAGACTGAGAAAGGCTACTTCCAGTGGCTCTGCCTTGGCCCAGGATATGCAAAATAGCAGGCAGAAGAGGCTCCAAGCTTGTCGAAATAGGGTTCAAACTAACAATGAAGGAACTGCAGGTGGTCCTCGGCTTACGGCCACAGCTGTGCCCAGAATTGATGCTGCAAAAGCGAGACATTTGTGAAGTGAGTTTTGCCCCATTTTGCGACTTCTTGCCACATCTGTTCAGTGATTCCCTTAACAGATGTGTCAAGAAAAGTCGTAAAATGGGGCGAAACTCACTTCACAAATGTCTCACTTTTTCAGTTAGTCAAAACAGTTGTTCAGTGAATCTGGCTTCCCCGTTCCCCACCCCAGGACATCGCAAGCATCATAAATGTGAGTCAATTGTCAAGCACAGCCAAATGAAAAAAAAAAAACGTGACCCTGGGGAATGCTGCAACGGTCACAAGTGTGAAAAAAATGGTCATAGGTCACTTTTTTTCAGTGCCTTTGGAACTTCGAAACGGTCACTAAGCAAGCTGTTGTAAGTTGAGGACTACCTGTCCTCAACTGTCTGCTTTTGTCAAGTGTAATAGTGGTATGTGCCAAGAGCAGTTCACAGACGCACCTGTGATTTTCTTCTGGGTTGTGACCCAATGCTAGATATGCCTCAGTCCTCCAGCGCAGCAAAAGGTGAAAGTTTTGCCTTGCTGGATTTGTGGTCTGAATGCTTTCGAGCCTCTCCCAGTGACGCCCTTTCATCCCAAAATGGCTGGCTGGCAGGGGGAGGGGGGTGGAATCCGTGATCTGTTGGGAACAATAAAACCAGGTGGGGTGGATTGCAGAGAGGAAGCAGGTGCAAAGTTTTTAAACCTCTCAGAAATGGTTTGAATGGAGGATTGTACACACAGCTGCTTCCCCCCCCCCCACCACCATTATTTCCTTGCAATATAATACAGTTTGCATCCCGATAATGTAAACTATTCGTGTGCTCTTCGCTTCTTTTTCTTTTCTTTTTTTTTATGGCAGTAACTTGTCAAAAACCAGCCGAGAGCAGGCAGGGCGAGTATTTAAAAATGCATTTAGTGAGAGCAAAGGACCAAACTTTTATTAATCTGCACAGAACTACAAGGAAAAAATATTCTAGGGCCGCCGCCCCCTCCTCTTTGGGGAGGGAGAAGGGGTATTGCTGGCATAATGCCTGCTTCATTGGGTGGGGGGAAACTTAGGCAGTCCTCAAGTTACAGCCATTTCTTTACCGGCCATTCAAACTTAAAATGGCACTGAAAAAAAAAGAGGATTTACTATCCATTTTTTTCACACTTAACAACTGTTGCAGCAACTGCCATGTGTTTGTGACAATTGCAGTCACACACGGGTTAACTTTTGTGACCTGACAAAGTCAACGGGGGAAGGCAGATTCACTTAACAACCGAGTTGCTAACTTAACTGCCGTGATTCACAACTCCGGCAACAAACGTCATAAAATGGGGCAAAGGTCACTTATTGGGAATAGTGGGAATTTTAGGGGCCAGTTATGGTCATAATTGTGAACTACTTGTAATGCTCATAAAATTTTAGGACTGACAGGAGCCACAGCTCCATGCAATTTAATGAATTCTTGTCTTTTAAAACACGCTAAAAACATTACCGGCAATCTCACCAACCAATCTGTAATTTATTTTCCTTCTCTCTACAAATCAAAACTATTGATTTATTGTTTGCATGTTCTACCACTCCAAGTCTTGGCTGTTTGCACTTTCAAAAAAGAACAACGCCTACGTGCTAAAAGAATAGCATCAGTCTTAAGCAATTGAAAGAATAACTGAGGGAAAATCCATATACCAGGGATGGCTCACCTTTTCATCGTCGCATGCCGAAAGTGCCTGTGCCCAAATGCAATGCGTGCGCAACCCACTTCCGGCATGCATGCCATAGGTTCGCCATCACGGCCATATACGCTATACATCGTTTATGGGAGGGTTTCCACGCCATCGCACCCAGCGTCAAAGACATTGGTAGATTCCCACAACCCTACCAAATTAGTATTGTGTAGAATTTTGAAAATACTTTTTGAAAATGTTCCTGCTGTCTGCAAACACCTTGCCGTCCAATCCGGAGGTTTTCCTAAAACTAGCGAAAAGGCAAATAAAATTGTAATCCACGAAGCCAAGGCCTCCGTGCTAAAAGTGCCTCAAGGGGTTCCCACAGAGCCTTTAAAGTCAGGATAGCTTCAGGGATCGGTCAGATGACCGTGTGAGGCTGGGTGTGGTCCTCAAGACCGTTCCAGGAATAAACGATGCTATGTGGGGAAAAATGTGTTCTTCACACACAAGTCCTTGCTTTCCACAGAACATTTCCTGAAGGATTCCTTTGATGCCCCACAGAAGGACGTTTGCGTTGGTATTAAACTGACGTCGTTTGCTGAGAATATCTCCAGGCAGCAGAAGACCTCAATCCTAGAAGTATTTTAGCCTGGCCAAGCTACCAATGAGGCTGCAAACGATGTATAAAGCCAGGAACAGCCCCCTTGAAACCTAGGACAGTTGTGGGAATTGCCATCGAATTATCAATGCATCTCAAAGACTCTTTGAGTTGGAGAAAGTCGAGCTGATAGATTCATTTTATCCAGATGTGCCCAAATCTTTCTTAAGCAGAAGTTCCCACGTTCACCTTTTTGAAGGAAGGGAATGCTCAAAGCCCTGTGTCAGACCTGCCCCAGTCTGTTCCCTTAGGAAAGAGAGACCCTTGATCAGGGATGGGATTCTAGCGGTTCAGACTGGTTCTACAGAACCGGTTGTTATGATTCTGTGCAGTTCGGAGTACCGGCAAATGGTGTCCCTGGCTGGCCCTGACCCTCTCCGCCCTCCCCTCCCCTCCCCCTCAGCCCTTATCATGCATGCACAACATGGCTGACTGCATTCTCCCCACCCAGTCACTCCTTATGGTTTTTTTCCCCCTCCCGATGATCAGTTGTACTGTGTCAAGCCTGAAATTGACATATGTGTAGCCATTTTAGTTAGCCTTAGTATATATTCTTTTTCTTACTTTCTCTGTGGTAGTCATGGGGAGAAGTGTTTCGGGTTTGCCACATTCCTGAGGGGGGGAGGAGTGGAGATAAAGGGAATTATTTTGGCTGGGTGATTCTTCTTCCCGTGGGAAATGAGCTGCTTAGGGCCCCTTGAGGTGGAGATTTATGACATCAAGCAACATCGTATTACTTCTATGGGAGAATGTGACTTTTGGGGATTGTTTCTAACTAATAATATTGTGGGCTATTTCCGGGTTGTGTCAGAGCTGTGTCAGTCATTCTACAGGTTAATTGTTCTCACTGTCGGGAAGTTTCTCCTTGATTTTAGGTTGTTTCTCTCCTTGATGAGTTCCCATCCATTGTTTCTTATCTTTTATCGTGCCCTTGTTGGAGTCCGATTCTGAGGGGGAGATTAGGCAGTTGATAGGGAGTGGGAGTGTGGATCCGGTGGCTGTGGAAGAAACAGGGGAAGGGCACGATCCAGCTGGGCATTCAGAGGAAGACCCAGGGCCATCCCCTCTTCATCCTAAGGCCTGCAGGGAAGAAAGGAGAAGGGAGCAACGTGACTTACAGAAGAGGAAAGGGTCCTGATCCCCTTCATTATCTTTGTCAAGGCTTATCTGGGTTTTGGTGTCCTCCCAACTGTGGGTGCTGTGTTATCTTTTGGAAGTCTGCAATTTGTCATCCTGGCCTGTCGTGCTAAGTACTTCAGCGTGATTTGGTGTTGGTTTTTTTTTATTTCTAATTATCTTTACTTTGGATTCAGACTGCATTTCTTCCCTTTGTAGACTGTTTTTGGAAGAGTTTGATCTCCATCCGAGGATAACTAGACACTGGGGACCAAGTTGGAGGCATTAAAGGGAATTTATTCTACTTTGGTGACTTTGTTATTTTTGTGCCACACCCCGAGGTCATCACATCTTTCCTTCTGGTGCTTTGGAGAATAGGTCCTTCCTTGTGGCAGCCCTTCAAATATTGGAAGACTGCTATCACATCACCTGAATATTGTTCAGGTATTTTCCCACATCATTATAGTTGTGTTTTTAAAGTTGTAGCAACGTTTCAGCAGAATCTCATCTGTCATCATCATGTGTTCGTCTGTGGCTTCTGTATTGTGTTCGTCCACAGACGAACACAATACAGAAGCCTGATGATGGCAGATGAGATTCTGCTGAAACGTTGCTACAACTTTAAAAGCACAACTATAATGATGTGGGAAAATACCCGAGCAAAGCTGAACACCATACATGTAAGTACCCACGAAAACTTAAGAAAACATACACACACACACACACACACACACGTGTGTGTGTGTGTGTGTGTGTGTGAGAGAGAGAGAGAGAGAGAGAGAACGAACAGGTCAGGGCTTCAAACAACATCCTCTTTACTTTCTGGACCTCCTCCTTCTGCGGCAGAGCCCCCTACCCCACCATCTCCCTCCACCCCTTCTCCTGCCCCAAGCAGACAGGCAAGCCCACCTCCCTTTCCAAGGCTGAATCTCGGAGATGAGAATCAACTGAGCAAAAACCTCCTTTAGGTGCAGCTGGCCGTGGGCCTCTGATCTGACATGCAAGATGTATTATCAGTGAAGTTAGCTTGAAAAAAAAATCAGGCCTGGGGGTGGGTGGAAGCTGGGGTGGCGGGGGGGGCATCTGTTTCTAATGAGAGGTACAAATTTAGACCTAACTCGGCATGATTCACGGTATCTGGCACAGGCCAAGTTTTCGTACATTGATGCCATTGTAATGAGCCCAAATGGGGGAAGCATGTCAGGAGAATCCGGGGGTGCCGAGGGGTGGGGGTGGGGGGGTGGGGGGGAGGTGGATGCTGAGAGCAACTGCTACTTTTTGTGGTTAACAGCCTCCCACACCGCACCGCACCCCTTGCCCCAGGCTTAGGGGAGTGACCTCATGTTCCTGCCATGCGCCTGTGCTCCCCCTCTTTCTCAGCACAGCCACATCTGGGCAAGGCTTTTGGAAAGCCCCCACCTGCCCCCCTCCCTGGAAGAAATGATGGGTTTGGAAATGCCACAAACAGTCTGTCAAAGCTACCGAGCAGCCCGCCCACCCACCCCAGTCGCCACAGGCTTGGCGGGTGGGACGGGGGGCTACCCGAAATGAAAACCAGGCTGGCGAAGCTGCGGCTACGCTCAGCCTGCTTAGGGCCATTCGGTCGGATTTCTCAGCTTAGTTTCATTTAGCTGATTGTCACTGCATCTTGTACAATGAAAATGAAATGCCCTCTTCAGTGTACGTTACGACTATGAAAATGAAACGCAAACACACGTCCTTCGCCTTCTATACATTGAAAACCCCTGATATTGCATGCATGTTGCACTAGACGGTAGAATTCAATAGTTACTGCAGTGGTGGTATTCTACCGGTTTGGCCCGGTTCTACCGGTAGAGCCGGTAGCGCCAATGAGCAATGGAGACAGAACCAGTTCTCTCCAACACTCTGCTGTTGGGCCTGCCTGCCCGCCCAGGCTCCCATACTAGCCTTTATGTCCGGCTTTTGAAGTGCAGCTGCTTTGCATGGCACGGCAAAATTGCTGCTGAAGTGATAGGAAGAGTGCAGGATTGCAGGAGGAGTGTTGAAAAGCCTCTGCGCCTGTGCAAAGGGCGTGTTTGGTGCGCACAAACATGCAAAATGTGTGCGCGTGCAAATTGCGCCCACTGAACCGGTGGTAAAATTTTTTGAAATGCACCAGTGGACAGCTGTTTTTCAGCCTATTTGCCCTTGTTTTTATTGTCCTGTTCCATCTGCCAGATGGTAATAGTTAAAAAAAAAGGGTTCCAGGATGAGTTGGATTTTTGAGAATGTTTTGAACTTTCTTAAGGCAGCGGGAGCTCTAAAGCTCTTCGAAAGAGGGGAGAGGGCAACCCATGATCCTCTGGGCAATGACATTAACCCTCTGGAGTGCTGTCCTCTCTGCCCCTGTGCAATTGGCAAACCATACAGAGGTGCAGTAAGTTAAGATACTCTCTCTGGTGCAGCGGTAGAAGGTTACCACCAACTTAACAACTGCAGTGACTGACTTAACAATCATGTTACTAATTCGTTTACTTTACTTTATTGTCATTGCACTTCGTACAACAAAATTAAATACCATCTTCAGTGTACATTATGACTATGAAACTAAACACAAACACATATCCTTCGCATTCTATGTAATTGAATTGAAAACCCCTGATATTGCATCGATATTGCACTATACAGCAGAATTCAACAGAGCTCCTGCCCTGGGATAAAATCTGTTTTCCAGCCTATTTGTGCTTGTTTTTATTGTCCTGTACCATCTGCCAGATGGTAATAGTTCAAAAAAAGGATTCCCAGGATGAGATGGATCTTTGAGGATGTTTTGAACTTTCTTAAGGCAGCGGGAGCTCTAAAGCTCTTCCAAAGAGGGAAGAGGGCAACCCATGATCCTCTGGGCAATGATGTTCACCCTCTGGAGTGCTGTCCTATCTGCCCCTGTGCAGTTGGCAAACCAGACACAGGAGCAGCTAAGTGAGGGCCCCCTACCCACCCGCCCCAGGCTTCGGGGCTACCCGAAATGAAAACCAGGTTGGTAAAGCTGCGGCTGAGCTCAGCCTAGTTAGGGCCGTTTGGTCGGATTTCTCAGCTTAGCTTCCTCGCTCTGTGGTGGGCTCCCCCCCCCCGTCCCTCAAAGGGATCACTTAACGGAGTGGGATCTATTCCGCTTTGCTCTTTTCCTTCATTCAGAAATGGGTTGGGGAGCCAAGAGCCGTGGAGCCCAGAGCAGAGTTGGGTCTTTGGGGTGGGCTTGGCAAAACCGCGGGCTCTTCCCAGCAGGATTTATGTTTGGGAATATGAGAGGGACTTTGCTTTGCTGGAGTAAGGAAGGAAGGAAGCGAGGAGGGAGAAAGGGAGGGAAGAAGTCTCCTCAATATTTGGAGCAGCTTTCTCCCAACTGCAGCTCAACCACAGGCCCCATCGTCCTCAGCCCATCTGACTTCCTGCAGGAGGATCATCAGGTTCAGAGGTATTGGCCAGATGTGGTGAAGGTTGGCCCCAATGCTTGGACAGCCGGACTTGGGGGCATAGTGCCTTGTCCTAAGAGGCCACAGCTTCAGATATCCTTAGAAGAAAGCCACAGGGAGACAAACTGGATGCATGGGAAAAGAATGATGGGAGCTTTAGTCTTGAACATCTGGAAGGTTCAGCAAATCAGATTTTTTTTTAAAAAAAAAAAACTATGTTGCAAAGAAACCTGCTTATTTTCCCAGAACACTTTCCTTCTTTTAAATCTCTCCAGTCGGAATTCTGAACATGTTCTTTATTTCTCTTTGTATCCGCATTTCTTGTATTTTATGGTCAATTCCTTGCTCACAAAGTGTGTAATTTTCTTTTCTTTTTCTTTTCTATCTTTCAGTGAAAAAGGATTCTGCCCAGCCTGGTTTGTTTTAAGTTCGGCTGTCCTCCTTTCTCCGTCCTTTCTCGCTTAGAAAGGAGCTCTCAGATCTACTTCCAGATGAAAAACACAAACAACTGATTTTAAGAAAAATCAACACCCTGGCAAAACCAAACAGGGTAATAATCATTTCGATTCAAACAATTGCAAGGTTCAGAAAGAAAATGATTTTGAAACGAGGAAATTGCCAGAAGTTGCCGGAAGTGAAACAAGTTATAGGCGGAAGGAAGGGAGGGATGGGGGGAGGAAAAGGGGAAGGGGATAGATGGGAGAAAAGAGAGAAGGAAAGAAGGGAGATGAAGGGAAGGAGGACAGATGGAAGGGGGGAAGGAGAGAGGGAAGGAAGAAGCAGCAATGGATGGAAACCAATCAAGGAGAGAAACAGCCTAGAACTAAAGATAAATTTCCTGACACAGACAAAACAAACAACGCCATAGAAAGCCAGATGGATAAAACCAACTACGATATTTATTGACCAGTTTTAAGAAGCTGCATTGACATGAACTCTACAGCTGTATTCCACAGCTGGCTGGAATTGTCCACAAGATGGAGCCAAAGGGGGAAAAAAAACTATATTGTGACTTTTCTTCTAGCACAACGTTCCCCGCATTCTGCGTCAACCGTCTGACTAGCACACCCAAGAAAAATAGGCACTCTCAAGCATTTTAAGATCCCCAAAGTAAAACTTTGACAGAAACTATAAATTTGGAAGCATAAGAGAATGATTAATTTACACAAGGAAGGCTTGTTAAAATGGAGAAGCAATTGCTATCATGTGAGCAATATTACTGCTTTGAATATTACTGTTATTGTTACGATTACTATTTCTCAAAATTAATTGTATCCAGACAATACACTATTTATGTACACATTGATTTTTTTTTACATTTAATAAAAACTTTTAAAATTATTATTTTTAAAATAACTTTATCGGACACACCGTTTCGGTCCTGAAAAATGATAACCAGCTCTGAGGTTTTTGCCATACGATGCTGCATCGTGTTGGAAGAAGCTCCTCAGAAAGATGCTTTATTGATGAACAGGATGGGTTCCTGGGCAGAAAAGGGAAGAAATGCCGAGAGTCCCTGGGTTTTATACCTTTTTTGGCTTTGAACTTCCTGGGGCACAGGAAGAGTATCCTGACTGGTTGCTGTTAGAGGTCACAGCTAGCTTTGTAGGTTGTTTGTATGCTAAGTTTGGTTGAAACTTGGTGGGTGGTTCAATGAAGGGCAATTATATGGCTCTGCCTGAAGGAGGTAGATCTTTGTTATGTAGAATAGACTGGTCCAGGCCTTAATGGCCCATTGACAAAAGGTGGGAGGGTTGAGTTTCTGCCTCTCTGAGTTTCTACTTCTCTTTTATAGGAAATATTCTGCCTTTTTAGTATATCCTAAAATATTTCATTTTTCTAGGAGAAGAGTGGGTTTTAACTTCCAACAGTAGTTAAACATTATTTTCCTTTTCTTCCCACCCATTGTTGTGGTTAGCCGGCAGCAGGTGAGGATGGCTGAGGAGAGCAAGGACTCAGATGAGGAGCCGGGACCATTAGGGAGTGGACTGCTGCCTTCAGGGATTGTGGGGGCTGGCAGCAACGATGAGGAGGTTCCTGAGAAGCCTGTGCCAAGTGCACGTGCGCACAGGATTGCTCACAGGAAAGAGCAGCTACAACAGCACCGGCGATTCAGGAGTAAGGCTGCAAGGTAATGGCCCCTCCCTCAAGAGGATAAAAGCCAGCTGTGAAATGAATGTTCTTTGCAGAAGGCAAAGACGTTTTGAAACTCCAGCCTCATGGACATTCCAGTATCCCGAATTTGTATTTGAAGATTTTTGTATTGCAAATTATTTCTTATCTGTTATGTTTTGGCAAGCCTCACGCAGTTTGGCAAGGCTTGTGCTTATCACAGCTAATTGTTTTGTAAAAGCATCACAAGGTTTTGTTCCTTTTGGATTGTGTTTGATTTGTTGGAAAAGGGCGTGGGTCAGAACACCCATAGAGATCATGCTGTCCAATTAAGAATCAGTCTTTTATTTTGAGAACAGTTCCTTTCTTTGTCGGACACCTGCAGGAGTGACCTTGGTGGCTTCTTGGATCTATTCTTGGGTTGTCTGCATCCTTTCTTGCCCTTCCCTCCCCGCAGTTCGTGGGCGAGTTGAATAGTGATAAATGTTCAAATGCCTGAGAAGACTTTCACACCTGACACCTGCTCCCTCTCATTTCTCCATCCAGAACATGCTTCCTTCCCCCGACACATGATGTGTTCCTTCAAGCCCAGCTTGGCCACCCAACTTTAAACCCAGACAAGCTGTGGAAAAGCACCAGGGAGGAAGGGGCTGAGAAAGGCAGAGGACGGACAAGGCCAGGCACAGTTCTCCAAAGGTTGGGATGATGAACTCAAATGTTGTGAATCCCCAAAGTTCTCTAGTTTTCTTCAGTGGTTCCACATTTTACTTTAATGTTCTTATTGCATTATCATTCTAATATTTTCCTTCCTTCCTCCCTCCCACCCTTCTTCCCTGCCTTCTTCTCTCTCCTCCCTCCCTCCCTTCCCCTCTCCTTCGCTTCCCTTCCTCTCTCCTTTCTTCCTCTCTTTCCACCCTTCCACTCTCTTCTTCCTTCCTTCCCTCTTTCCACCCTTCCACTTTCTCTTTCCTCCCTTCTAATTTCTCCTTCCTTCCTTCCTTCCTTCCCTTCCTCTCTCTTCTTCCTCCCTTCTACTCCTTCCTTTCCTTTCTCTTTCCTCCCTTCACACATCTTCCAGCATCTATCTTTCTTTCTCTTTTTTGACAAAGTTTTTTTATTTTTAAATATACATCAATGGACATCATGGACAGTGTGGCGTCCAAGTGTCATTCATTTTGATGCAAAAATAATATTGATACAAATGAGAATTACTGCATTAATCCAATTTACGTGGTCCTAATGTCATTATACATACGTGTATCCCCACATAGCCCTTCATTTTTCAGTAATTCAGTATTTGCTACACCCTTCTAATAGTAATAACATTATTCTTGAGCACAGCTGATAACATCTTTTTTCAAAATCTGATCTTAATCTCTAACATTCACTTTTAAATGTGTTAGGCAAAAATATGCATAACAATGTTCCCCCTATTTCTAATTTCTTAATCTATTCTTAGTACAGACAATCTTTTTTTTTTTTAAAAAAAGATCCTTTCTAGCCATCATCTCTCATTCTCTTGGAAGTTCCACTTCTTCTCTTTTTAGCTTGCCTCCCTTGGCTCCTCCCTCCCTCATACTCCTCCCTTGGCTCCTTATCTATGTCTATCATATTCAACCCTCCAGCATCTTTCAAAACAGAAAAAAAGAACACTTAGAAATGTATTATTATTATTTTATTTAGATTTGATTTCACAGATCTTCAAGTTGCCAAGGTTGAACATACCTTGTATAGAGTCTTCTGCTTATGCAGGGGATTGGACTAGAACAGGGGTCACCAACCTTTTGGACCTCAGGGATCACCAAACTCATAATTTTAAATCCTGCATCCCAGAGATCCTGGGAAAATCCCCCAAAAAGTCTGCAGGAAAATTCTCCACGCCGTTTTCCTACAGATTGATCGTTCTTTATTTGGAATCGCAGATACCATCTCCAGCTCTGTTCTCAGGGAGAGAGAGAGAGAGAGAGAGAGAGAGAGACTTTTGGCTTCATGCAAGGAAAGCAGCAGAAACCTTTCTTTCTCTGCCCCAAACTTCGCCAGAAATGAGTCTTTGTGCAGCCTCTTGGAGCAGGAGGCCTTGAAGGGTCCCAAAGACTCATTTCTGGCAGTTTGGGGGAGAGAAAGGAAGACTTCTGCTGCTTTCCTTGCATGCAACTGAAAGCAGAAGAAAGAAGCAGAAAGAAGCAGCCCAGTGGCCAGACCAGGCGTGTGGGGCAAGTCCCCCCCTCCATCCTTTCCCCCCTCCCCTCACTACCTCGTGTTGTTTGCAATGCAAGCAACGCAAGCCTTGTTCCCACGCAGCCTGGATTGCTTTGTGGGGGGGCTTGGGGGGGGGTGACACTTCTCTGCGGACCATTAGTGGTCCCCGGCCCACTGGTTGGCGACCACTGGACTAGATGACCTCCAAGGTCTCTTCCAACTCTTGTTATTTAAATGCTGATTCCGAATGGCCACTAGATGGCATCAGTCTTTTACTTTTCAAAATTCTACTGGCTTGCACAACACAAAACCTTGGTTAAACAGTTGTGTTTGCGTTTCTTCTGGCCTTTGCAGCAGAATGCTAAGCTTCAACCGTAAGTCATTTTTTTTGTGGCTTCATTGCATTCTTAAGTGTACAGCAGTGGGTCGTTTTTGTTTTTTTTGGACCTGGCAATTTTCAAGATGTGGGGGTTCAATTTCCAGAATTCCCCACCTAGCATGACGTCGGATTGAAGTCCACGCATCTTAAAGCTGCCAAGTTCAGAAACCAATGTACTTAATAATCTGGATAATTGATGGCTAGGGGTTCTGCACATGGGCTCACTCAGTGAGGAATGCCTTCTGCTGCGCATAGGTACAACTCCCATCACACCCTGGTGTCTTTCTCACTCTGATGTTGACGTTTCTCACACAGTATTCAGAACTGCATCTCCAGAAGCTTCCCCTTCCAAGGCATCCAAAGTTCTCTAGTTTCCCTCAGTGGTTCCACATTTTACTTTAATATTCTTATTGCATTATCATTCTAATATTTTCCTTCCCTTCCACTCTCTCCTTCCTTCCCTTCCACTCTCTCCTTCCTTCCCTTCCACTCTCTCCT